>JAAVTS010002875.1:5016-24442 GCA_022845575.1 Baylisascaris ailuri
TATATATTAAAATCTCAAAATTTTCATATATTCAATAATTAATGAAATATGAATGAAAATGAGTGAATATCAAATAGAGCAGATGAATTTGTTGTTAATAATTACGCTTGCATAGAAATTAATACTTGGAAAATGGCTCCATTTTCTTACATGAATTATTTTTGCCATAGATTTGTTTGCTATGAGTTCACTATTTTGTTATCTATTTATGGAAAGTGCACTCATAAGAGCATATTATTTACCTATAAAGTTTATTTTCAAGCTCGAAAATGGTTATACGGGATTGAAACGTTTGATGATGCAATCCTGTTTATGCTATTCGGGCATATATTAAGAATAGCTAAGTGATTCGTCTAGCAGATAGCTTAAGATCTACAATATCCAATACAGTATACTTATGTTGATTACTGTAATTGATCAAATGCTAGTAAGTTGCACAGGAGCTTTTCTCATTCGACTAGTTTCCGCATTATGTGTGCAGAATGATTTTCTTTTCACAGAAATATGGCAATAAAAATGATCTTATTTTACTAAAATTCATAGAAGAACTGTTTTCATTGAAATTCTAAATTTTTATCGATAAGAAGCGTTCTTTTCAAACAATCATCACAGTGCATTAATGAAATTCTATCAGTATGGTCACAAGAAATTCACCAAATTAAAGTGCTAGAATTCTTTATACTGGATATTCTCATTTTCAGGATTCATGTACCGGATTCCTTATTCTGGATCAAATTCCACCCGGATTCTATCCGGATGAGAACTTGAAGGGGATGAAATTGCTTCAGGAATATCAATGTATGAAAAAATTTCTTTTCAGAACGCATAACAAACATCGATCTTCGATGAAACATCTCAAAAGTAAAATATATGAGGAGAACAAATCGACTAAGAGGAAGATTGCGCTCAGTTCAATAAACCTTCTATTATCAGCCAATATAGGCAAATCGTCCGACATAAAAAAGTTATTTATTTTTCTTCTTTTTTTTTTTAAGAAAAGCGCAATGAGCATTCCAATGAATCTCATTAACGATGCGTTGTATTTGTTCTATTGATGTGAATATATTACATACGAAGACGAATTTGAATTGCTTTATAGCTGCGGTAAGGGGTAATAAATTGGCCAAGAGGGTTGAAAATTACCCTAGAGGAGCAATAAATTAGCCTGAAGGGGGTAATAAATCGACATACTGTAATGATGGGGCACTATTACTGGCGGCACTATTACTACGGTACTCGTCACATTTAGAACAACATTCATTTTGTCTACATTTAAAGCAAATAAGACTTCAAAAAATTATCTAAATGTTTTACATTTACTAATCAAATTGAACATTTTTGTTAAGAAGCTAATGAAATATGATGCAAATAAATTTTTTTTTGCCTTTCTATAGATCTAATTAGATTCACTTTATTAAACAAGCAATTTGCATATGTTTTTTATTAAATAAGTAATTTCCATATGTTTTTTATTAAACAAGTAATTTGCATATGTTTTTTATTAAATAAGTAATTTGCATATGTTTTCTTAGCCAAGCAAAGACAAATCCATTTCAAAACATCGTTCTTTTCTTTTCGAGAATGGTACCTACAAACTGTTGAAACGTGATATAAGGAAATCGAATCAATGAAAATTCAATGGAGGGCTATCACGCTATTTTGCAACCAAATGGTTGCAATTTTTGCAAATTATGCAATAAGTTTAGCAATAAAAAGGCGAAACTTGAAATATATATTGCAAAATTCACTCCTGAAGAGAGATAAACATAGAAGAAGCATGCTTATTTAGATTATATTTAGCAGTCCAAGTACGACAGGAAGAAAATAGATTTTGAAATTGAAGAAACAAAGAGAATAGGTTGTAAAATATTTGACAACACTTTAAAGTCTACAAAATTACTTTTTAGTCTTAATAGGCACTCCTTCAAAGAAAATCGTCAGCTTGGTAGGTCCAAATTTCGAAACACAACCAACAGTGAACAATATTGCGTCCCTTACTCTAGGATAAGTAACTCTTGTACTAGGTCTTTTACCTCGATGGATATGAAGCGTTGATCTTCGTCTTATTAGTTCGTTTCATCACTCAGTACATCGTTAGAGGATGCCTCTGGGTACTCATCCTCAAAGCATACCTCTGGGTATTCATCCTTAGAGCATACCTTTGGATGTTCAGTTGAATAAAATCACTATCGCCAGTTTATATGTTTATAAATCCTTTTGAGCAATGAGAAAAGGGAATTGTTCTATAAAAGCACTCATTATAATCATATTTTACAAGATGCTTCAATAAAAGACTGCACAACCTATTGACTGAAGAAATGTTTTCGCTTTTCTTCGATTTCAACAATATTTTTTCTTCAACCATGCTTTGATCAGCATGGATAGCTTAGATGTGATTGTTGTCTTACCTTCCGACATGTAGGTAAGACAACTTAGACGAGGGGAATATCATGGATACCTATTTTGAGGACCGAATAAGATGAAGTGTAGAAAAATTGCAACCTTGCGATATTGAGCGCTCTACAAAAGAATAAATCGAAAAAGAAAATTGAGGTGAATTAAGCAAACTTGATTAATAAACTATAAAGGTGAATGCAAAATATTTACTAGAAATCTTAAAGCTATCTTCATGCATTGCATAGAGCATAATAATATCAATGAACGTATACTAAAGGCTTAGCTCAACAATTAGCATATCGCATAAAATTTATTATATGCAAATATCTGATCATTAAAGAGTATTTCAATTTCTTCTATCAAATTCAAGCATGATGAAGAATCTAAACCGTATATAAATTGTAAGCGGTAATTAACGATAGGCAAGAACATAAGAAATCAACGTATAAGTCAAGCGCATCAGTCGACCATAATGAACGACAATGAAATCATCGAAGCGAAGCCATAAAGGGAATAGAAATAGCAGAATGACATCCACCACCAGATCATTGGTTAATACTGATGAAGCGTGAACGAAGAATTACGCTTATTCGATTGGTTTCTTAATTCACATAACTTTAGTTTCGAGTGCAGAAACTTCAAGCTGTAGAAATGAAACCTCAAGCTATAGAAATGAAACCTCAAGCTCTAGAAACGAAACCTCAAGCTATAGAAACTTTGATCAATTAAAAGCACATCGATGCGCTTCTATAACATTTGTAGAATATTTTGGATTTGAAAAAAAAAAAAAGTGGCGATGAGGTATAGCAATGATCTTGAAAAACAAGATAACTATATAAACTTATTCAAATCTGAGAGGACATATGCGCCGATGATTTCATTTATGGAAATATTGTGCAGATGTTTTGGAGCGTTCCACAAACAACATTTAGAAGTGTCCAGCTAACAATGCAATAACAGAAGAGGAATTGTTTTCGAAAAAAAAAAGTGGTCGTACAAAATTATTGCTTTTTTTAATTGCTCTATCTGTGGAAATGGCAATACGTATTTGTTGCATACCAATTTACAAGGTAGTATATTCATTAATTTTGATTGCCAGAATATGAGAATATAAATGCATCACTATACGTAAAAGAAAAGATGATAAACGATCCTTCAAACCGTAGGCTATTAACCCTATAGCTAGCCACTTTAAACTTTTCTAAAAATGTATCTATAAATCTTTGAAATCGTGGAAGTAGAAATCGATGCAGTACTTCACACTATTGCACAACGATCGTTGAACGTTTCACTTTAATGGCAAACAAGGCGAATTGAACAAATCCTCGAATAATTCGAAAAGAGAGAAATCCACTTCGTCGCTCACCTCTATTCCAAAAAATATTACGATAGCGCTACTCTTACCTATAATTAAATTGGTCATAGGCTAACTACGGTAATCTAATTACTTAAAAAAATTTAACTCAGCGGAAGAAAAATTTATAAATTCTCAAAAACTCAAAACATCAGTTAGCTAACGCTGCTGTTGGATTGTTGTAAAATGCAATATTACCTTCCCTAAGTTGAAATTTTTACCTTGCTGAGTTATGTTACACTTCGTAGGAAAGAAAGATAGTAATATTTGCCCATCACCTACGGCAGTGATATTTGCCCATCATGCCGGGCGTAACATATAAGACAAATCCCGGAATGAACAAGACACCGACCGAACAAAATACTTCAGTAATTAAGCGCCTTCAAAAATGCAATTTTAAAAAATGCAATTAGGCATCTTCAAAGCAAGCTTAAAATAGTGCAGTCGTGAAAGGCTTATCGTTTCTATATTCGAAACGCAAAAAATAAGATCACCTCAAGAACAACAGCGAGAAATTTTGGTTTCATCGTAGGGTGAGCAGTTGACATTTTGATAACAATAATTTTTATTTTTATTTTTATTTTNNNGGAATATGTGAATAAAAAAACCTAAAAATTTGCACCAAACGGCGCTACTAAAGAATCCTAAAGGCTTAAGTTATCACAGTGATTTTGAGGCAAATGCAAACTTTATACGCTTTTTTTCTAAGAAAAATTCAACGACGAACAGACGAAAAAATTCGATCTCTTTTCTTCGCTCTTATTGACAGCCGCTTGCATATGATAAGGACTCATGTTGAAATGTGAATAGCATTTTTGGCCAATTGTACAACAAAATCTTGTTAACGTAAGATGTTGTATGATCTCTTTTTATCAACGTTGGAGCAAAAATGCTAAGTTGCTTATTAAGCTGGATATTTCGATGCAGCCTAATCATCGGATCGTTTCTTAACGCTTCGAATATTATAAACACAAAACTTCCTCCTAAGAGAACCTTCTTCTGATGATTGCTTAAATTCTTTAGCTGTCAGTTCAACTTCTTCTACTTGCAAGATGTTGCAAACTTTTATAAAGATTGCTGCTGTTGAGCATCTACTTCTATCAGTATAGCATCTAATATAACCTATAGCCATCTGCTATTGAACTAGTGCTTCTAGAGTTGAATTCCCTTCTCATTAAAGTAAAATTAAAGACGTTGAGAGAAATTCGGTGAAGAGAAGGGATGTGAGCTGAAGCAAACACAGATTAAATGTCCTTCTTTTAGAAGAAAAAGTCATAGATGCTATTCACTAGCACAAAAGAAAAGCGAATATCACGCTTCAATGCATGAAACGTTAGGCTAGCCATACTATTTTGGACAAAGGCAACTGAGCGTATGGTAATTCTCTTCAAATACTGACCCCCTCTACTCCCATCAACCCTCAACCAGAATTGAGGATAAAGGATATTTCGTTAAACCAACTTTCTGGATCCATAATAGCAACCCTTAGGAAGTAGGAATTCTTGTTCTGGGAATTAGGTGAGAATTTTGAAGTTGCAAGGTGCACAGCATCGTTAACTAAGAATATTTTCTAGATAAAATTGGTCGCCTCAATGAATCATCCATTATATCGATCATAATAGAAAAAATTATTTGGAGATTTTTTTTTTGGAGAAATAAAAAATTATTTGGAGAAAATTATTTGGAGAATCATCCACTATATCTCCAAATTTGGAGATTTGCATATGCAAATCGCATAATGCACTAAATCGTAACTATGTGTTTCTCATTGAAATTTTTTTATATTCTCATTAAATAGTTGTTCGAATTCGTCGCCAATTCGTCGATCGTCAAGAGGGAAAAAAATTGCTGAAATCACCGATCAGAATAATCTCGCTCCTTGATCGGTATCCGAGCCACAATTCTTGTCTTTCACAATTAATTTGCATAAAATATTGGCTTGATTGCATCACCGTTGAATACTTAATGAGTAAAAAAAATTTTTTTTTTTGATCGATGATCAAGTTGGTTATAATGCTCATTAGTGACATTGTTTCTGCTGGAAAGCATTTCGAGTGACTATTTTTGGAAATTCATATTTGAAGCAATTCGAATGGTTGATTGAATCTCAAAGTGTGAATCCAACTGAATCAAAGATTTCAATGCAGTTTTTACGTAGACGAATGCGGAATATTTTATCTTGAATTGCTAATAAATTTCGATTTTAGATGCTAAAATTAATTGTATCGAAATAGCTCAACTTAGATAATGATGGCAGAGTCCGAGGGACCTAAAGTGAGGTGCAACTCATAGAGGGATAGTGGGATTCGAAGTATCTGAAGTATTCGAGAGACCTGAATTGAGGCGTAACCCACAGATGGACGACGGGATTCGAGGGATGAAGTCAGGTGCAAATCACGGAAGGATACCGAAACTTGACAGACCAGAATGGAACATATATTCAACACACCGACATTTTTATTTATACCTATGAATATTTACATGCAAAGCGTATTAAAGCGAACGTTCGCCATATATACTCATTATGCCATCTCTTTGGTAGTTTTAACGTTAGGCCCACTATTGCTCTACCAATCTACCTCATTGCTTGTAACCTATGAAATTTGATAGCCTAATATCGTGCAGGCTGAATTGCAAAAATTATATATCTTAACAACTCTTCGTGGGTGCAATTCTATTTCTTTTTAAGAATGCCAAAAATTTGTGCAAAAAATTTTCTCTTTCCCCGCTAAAGAGTCATATTTCTAACTGAATTTTTTGAGTTGATAATAATGAACATCGAATTTATTGTAATCTCTTTTTAAAAAAAATTTAAATTAAATAAAACAAAATTGATAACGCACTATTCAACTAATTCATTAGAGAAAATAAAATATAAGTACATTTCACGGATATAGACATGACCTGATAATATACAGCGAAAACAAGAGCAATCCTTCCCCACTTAACGCCTCTCCCCCACCCCCACCCCCCTTCCCATCACCGCCATCCGCCTTGTTCGTTCATCAATATTTTCAACGTTTGAGCATATTTATGGCAAAGGTGATAGATATCTAGTGTTCAATGGTACACCTGTACAAATATGGACTAGAACAATGGAAACACTTAACAAAGACTTCGACAGTTAAGTGTCGGAATTACTAATAAGACGACTCAGGAACGACCTTTCGTAGTGAACGATGCTCACAAGTAAATATATAGCAAATAGAAATCGTTTTTATGTCTACATAAACGATTTGGATCAAATCGAACAACTCAAAAGAAGACTAACTAAGCGAAAAGAAAATATAAATCCTTGATAAACAACAAATCAATTCACTTAGACCTTCTCATGGCATATTAAACTCAAATTGCAAACAATGTTGTAATAACCACCTATAATATACAAGTGAAGTGCAGCATTAAAAAAAATAGTCGCAATTGAGGAAGAAAAAAAAATTGTAGTAAGCAAGCGGAACGATGAACTTCAGACAGAAATGAAACGAAAAGAGTTTTCAATTCAACAGTTCTCTAATATCTGTTTGTTGCTTACAAAAATAAATTTTTCTTCCTTTACCTGTATGCATCGTCGAAAGTAGCGGAATAAAATATTGATGGATACTGTGAACAATGGCTATAAAATCATAAATAAACAATTGGCAATATAAACCAATAGAAGAGACAAATGCAGATTCTTTACTATATAGCAAGGTTGGAGTTGAGGAAATGGTGCATGATGCTTGCACTATAATCTCGTTTCGTTCGTCTATATCAACAGAAAAAGTAAGACTGATTCACCTCTCCTAACCGTGTCATATCGGGAAAACACGCCAACAAAAGTGAACTTCAGTTCAATTTCTTAGTAGGATACAAAAAAATGAAACAATAAAATCATTCATCGACACAACAATTCCTTTATAGGATGATCGTAGTGCTTATACACTTATAGCTTCCTGATGATGTAGAGCAAAATCGAAATTCAAATAGACATCGTTATGCAGCTGTCGTCATGTGTTTCATGTACTTCCATTTAGTCAATAGGTATGCATAAGAAATCAAGAACTACATGTTATATTCACTGCAACATTCTGTGTTACAATCATCTAAGTGCGCGTTCTGGCTCAAAGAGATATTCCCGAGAAGATGGGCAAATGCATCGCATAAGACAAAGGGGGAAGGGCGATAGTAGGCAAATTTATAATTTCAACAAATATCCCTCTCAAAAAATCCTTATTAATTATCTACTTGCCCACTTTGATATTATGGAGAGTAACTACCCGTTGTTGACTAAGTCATGACGATACCACATCATCAGTCTTATAATCCAGAATCGCCGTTGTATTATGCCTCTTGCAGGACTCTTCTCAATGATCCTTGTGCTTCAACACATTTCCCACTTGCATCAAAAGTTGCTAAGCATAGCTTACTGAAATTACTTACGAAGAACGTTGGTGAAAGCATTGGTGAACTTATCCGACATGATTTGCCCACTCGTACACTATTCGTATCTTGTTTCTGTGGTGATCGAGTTCTTAGATTACCGACAGGTGAGGGTGATTTGCGTTGTCGTAATGCCTTCTCGTTGTTGTTATATCCTGTTTGATCACTATATGTCGCGATTTGTTGAACCGAATCTTTCAGTTGTGTGGCCAATGGGCCCTCATACGACTGACCACCGGCAATCCTCTCCGTATTGGTGCTCGCTTGTGGCTGCTCTTGATCGATCTCTATATTTCCTAACTCAGATATTTCATCACCCATATCTGACACCTCCTTCGCCTCAAGTAGAGCGATTGTATAAAGTGCCGTCATAAGCGCTTCCATCATAACGGCTTGACGACTAAAAACCTGAAAATCAACGAATCCAATCAAATGAACTCAATCACAATATTTACCTATCACCGAGACCGATTTTTTTTTCAAAAAGTTGCCTGGTAGATTTGAATAAAAAAGGCGATATGCTAATAATTTGCCAAGTGATTAATGATATTAACCTGGTGATAATCACAGGTATTACGTCTTTTATAAAATCGCTGCAAATTAAAGCGCGTATTACTGACCATTATACCATACAAGGATGTTCATAATATAACATCTTATGTTCTAGAGGTTCATTCAAGGGACGCTCATCTTCATGAGATGTTAGCTTCGATTTTGCGATAGCGTCTATGTGGCGAATTTCCGGCGAAAGCCAAATTGTTTGCTCTTAAATGCCCATACTTTTCGAAACCGAATGTTATACAGGAAAACGGTATAAAATTTAGGTAACTCCGGATTACTTGAGCCGGATGAGTATAATCCCTGTTCAAAAATTCGTTGAATTACCTGCAGATTCACCTATATTTTTTCTCGATGTTAGTCGCTTGGGTACGAGTCTTCATCACCTAAGTAATTTTACAGACTTTTCAAAAAACTTGGCCATAATAACAGCAAATATTCTTTAATAAAGACTCATTATCGCACTTACTTGTAATAATTTACTCTTTTCGGGTACATCGATTCGCTCATTGTTGATATGCATCATGCGATCACAATTTTCCGAATCATCCGGGAAATGCAAAAGAAAACATGGAAGATGCTCAACTTCTGAGGGAGGTGGATGCTTCAGATGTTGATCACGTGACACATCACTAAAAACATTTCCTCTCAAAAAGGTAAAATTCATAGAGCTCACCAACGGGAAAGGGAAGAAGTATGGCAAGAAAGGAAGTGGAAGGGGGGTTTACGAAAAGAGGGAGGAAGAAACGATAGGACAGCGTAATTTCATCGCAGATTCTTCAATGCTGCAAAATAAAATCCGTCCAATATTTCATGACAATGCCCCTCCTTTATCATTTTTAGCAAGCAGTACTTGAAACAAACCAGCGTTCACAGCCAATAAAACGACTGCTTAAAAGTCAAGTGGAGGACGATGAAAGAATAGGATATCCCGGCGTCATTTTATCATTACGCACATCGCCCTATACGAAGCTAGACATTCGCTGCCAACAGTAATTGCATACAATTGAATGTAGTGAACGAGAATTAATAAACCGCTGCCAGAGGCGCTCAATTATCAACATAGTGCTCTTTAAGGAGATTATATGTAAGCAGAGGGACAGAAGTGGAGGGAGGGGGGAGAAGGGGGGGGGGAAGAAGGGGAAGAAATGACGCTACGAAATTATATGGCAAAATTACAAGTAATACTAAAACGGTTAAATAAGTGAATTTATCTCTGGGAATCATCCATCATCTTGGGGTACAAATATTTTAAACAATCTAAATCTCTATCGTTAATAACTCAACTATTACTCACTACTAAATATCGATGGGCAGTCTTATAGAGTTGAATGAATGGAGTTCACTTACACGTCGACCCTTCTCCATGAGCAATCCGATAATGGCTGAACAAGAAGGAGTTCATGTTTTGCCGGATCAATCACTGTCACATAATCCCGATTTATTCCCACAAATACCTATAATAAAATATTATGAATAAAATCATCATACATCGTAATTACTGAAACTAAAAGCTCAATATATATATTTTTCATACAAAATAAATTTGCACAACTTAAAGAAAATTCATATTTCAATTGACTATAGAAACGATTTCGAATCAATGAGGAAGGCGTTATATTCCAAAATAAACAACCACAACAAAATGAGTTAAATGTATTCATAAGAAACAAATAGTGAGACGAGTAATAAATTGTTCATAGATGATTAAAATTAAACAGCGTTGTCACTCATTGATGAGAAAATTGATGATTCATGTTTTAAGTATTTCGAAGAATTTCAAATATTTTCTTTTATTAGTCAGATGAGCTGAACTTGAAAATTATCTCCAAATAATAAAACATACGACAGTCACTTCCTTCAATTTATAACTATTATTCGGTGTGTATTCCCTCTTCTATGTTGAACCACACTTATTGCATATTTAAACGCCATTCAAATGATCGAATATATGCTTAGTTGGTTGTCACTCGAAGAAATTTGCACATTTAGTAAGATTTTAGATTACGTCAGTCAGTAATCTCTTGTAAATTTCGATGATTTTCTGAAGAATTCTTGAAGTGTCAAAGTTTTGGCGCAACTCTAATTTGTGATCGATCGAAAAAAGTAATGCAACAATATGCCAATAACATATAGGCAAACCTAAAAGTAAATCGACTAACTTAAGCAGTTTATTATAAATCATAATAAATGAATTCATTTCTGTGCCAAAAGTTAGAAAAATTTTCAAAAAATTTCTCCACTTTGATTCGAAATATGCGAATAGATTTTCATCGATATTTCTCTTGATGAAAAATCATTTAATCAGAGATAATCGATAAAAGAGTAATTGCGAATTGATCAGATCATTGAATAATCCAATAAAAAAAAAAACTTTCAAAACTGTTGGAATTAAAAGCGAATATGAACCTCAATTTCAGGCATAGCGGCTGCTAGAAGCATCTTTTTCAACTCTTTAAACGATGCTGCTGGTGGTCTTTCCACTTGTCCTCGAAAGAATGCAGCACTACAATCATATTAACTTTTACACTTAATGAGCACAGATACATCACTTTCTCCATCATGATTCACCTCTCAAATAGTGCCCATATTTAATTACGGTTGGTCGAATCACAATGACTGCCAGTTGCCGAAATGACGTCATCCAAAATTCCATGAAGTAAGTTTCTTTTTTCAAAGAAGCAGCAATTACGATTGAATCCCTAACGTGCTATTATTTATTCAACTTAACTTAAGCAATTAATTGCACTAAAAATTACTGATGTTATTTGCATATGCCCGATAAAATGCAAATAAGGAGATTAATTTCTTAATAGGATGCGCAAAAATTTGCATAATATTTGATAGATTTGATTGTTCAATGAGATGAAACAACCATATAACTTCTACTTGTTATAGTGCAAAAAGGATGGCTTTCATCTGATACCAATACTTCACAAGCACAACAAAATTACTCAAAATATAAACTGTAAAGCTATGGTGTTCTGAAACGAATTCCTCAGCAATATTCTTCTAAATTACGATCGGGTATTAGTGGCACTTACATATGTATAACCAATACTCACTATTTAAGCTTAGCCAACTTTAATGTGCCGTTTGAGGTCATATAGTACTTAATGAACATGGGCGGCAGTATAAGATCTGCTGCACAACATATGCAATGAAGACAGTATTCCTCATCACTTTCCCACTTGCATCCAAATGGGTTGACAAACAACCATACCACCCCTCGACATCTGCCATTACAAACCAGGAACAGAAGCTGTCGCTAACGCCTCATATCTATTGACAACTGAATAAACAAACAAATAAGTAAACAAACGAACAAATAAACGAACAAACAAATAAATAAATAAAGCACGAAACTCACCCATAAAATGGAGTACTTCGTAGAACATCCAAATAAGCTTTTCGTCTCGAATGATTGCTACCATATTTCAATGAAACTGTCTGATATTCTTCTAAGATATCATTCTCGAGACCTTTGCATCCAATTACCGGAAATCCAAATAGATAAACAGTTTTGAGGGAATGTCGATGCTGTATAGGAAAGAATGATGGAATTTCATTGCTGAAAAGATCAAATATATATATTCCATTTTGTAGGGAGCAGCATAAAAAAATAAAACTCTCCTTGAAAGGTTATTCTAAGAATTGATTTTGGATAGACTCAAACGCAAACATTTAGCATTCTTTCTGAATAAAAACGCTGATTTCAGGTGATAATTCGATGAGAGGTTTAAGCGAAGAACTGCTTGACTTAACTATTCACCTCAAGACTCATACATCTACTCGCCTCTACTTCTGAGTTTAGATTCGACTCTCTCTTCAAACACTAACCTAATACCCTTCAAATCAAATTTCTTAACATTCACAGTGATTACAATATAGAATCTCATCGAATCGATAATCGATCTCACGCCTTGACTCACAACTAAATCCAGCGAAAAGCGAATGCATCCTAAAATTCTCCACTCAACAATCACCAAATTTTGATTGCATTAAAAACCACAACATACGCGAATCGTATTCCAACACCATATTGTTACTTCAAATCTTCCTACCAACTTAAAATGACAGCCGAAATAGTCCCACAGTAGAAAATGAATGGTACTTATGATCACTGAGAAATAACTCAGTCCCAAGAAGCTTGTTTAATAGGGATCCGATATTCCCTCCGGTTACATGACCGACTCAGGAAACGCATATCATCAATGTCTGGCAAAAATAATATACTAGCCAACTATGAATGATTGGTACAGTTATCTCCATCAATGCCCACCGAATCACCGTTCGATCAATGGCCATTGTCCTTTCGAACTATCGGCTTATGTCCGCTAAATGTCGGCAGTTAATGAAATGGCTTTCCATCGATTGCTACCCAGCAAAACTTTCCCATGAACTAGGTAAGGCAAAATATCGTTCCCCTGATGCATGGGAAACAATATACATTTTTTGTGTGCTTTAAGACATCAAATCATGCTGTCATCTGCAAAAAAGATAATTGCAGCATGTATTATGAGGGAATGCAACTTTCGCAATGAGTTGAGCAACGCTTCCATCTATATGTTTTATTAACAGGTATGTTTACCTGATATAATCGGCACTATGCTCAAGCGGATCGTAAGGTCCCAATTCGATAGCCATTTGTAGAGCAGCTAGACGCATACTCGTCTCCAAATCACATAAATAACGCCCTGCTAGCACTTCTTTTTTTGCACCCACATATAAGATCTCTGTTAATGACTCGTAGTCATCCTCTAACTGCAAATCGATGCTGCTTATACAACTTTCACGAGCTATATTATGTTCCTTTAGGCAGTAAAGTTTACGATTTAAACCGGAAATGACGTCATTTTTAAGAAATGTTAGAAAGAAAATATCAACTACTAACGTTGACAAAATTTACAACCTCATGCGACAATAATAATCAGTTTCCCACCGTATCACTGATAAGATAACCATCACAGATTTCATTACCATCGCCTGTCACAATCCTTCAGGCGCACCTACCAATTACCGTATATCAGCAATGAAAGTTCGTCGATACCTTCGATAACTACTATCTTATTACCTCTGACCTATTTCCCTAAGGTGATCACTTTGCAAAGATAGCAAACAAGAAGAAAAACGCAAAAAACAATACGAGAATAAAAAAAAACAATACAAGCGGCCCCGCTCAACAAAATCGATCAAGAAAACGAAGCACATTCCTGCCAACTTCCTGTCAAGTCTATAAAAAAGACACGTTTACCTCAATCTCGCTCTCTATTGAGAGCTGTACATTACGCTTTAGAACAATAAGAGGCTCATCGGCAACAATTTCATCGAGTTCTGCTTGAGTGAATCTCTTCAATAAAATTGTCCAGCTTCTGCGGATTTCGTAAGGAATATGATGCGGCTTCAATTGCACCTCTAAAAGACGAGTTAATTGTCTCGGGCAATACCTGGCAGGTAATACTGCACCTCTAAAAGACACGTTAGTTGTCTCGGGAAATACCTGGCAGGTAGTACTGATCACTGGCAGGTAGTACTGATAACTAGAAAAGTTTCTGTTGAGTTATCTTTAATCAAAAGTTGTTGTGGCTAGCAACGAATAACAAGGATAACAGAATGACCAAAGAGTAGACCCCAAAAACCCCTAAGTAGAGCTTTCTGAGGTTGCATACCTCGTGAAGGCAAGGTAACAATAAAGGGAGAAAAGATGTCTGAGCAGGAAAAAAGGATTATACGATCGACCCGGATTTTACTGGCGACTCATTAACCTAACCGATAGGAAAGTGAGGATTAAAAATCCAAATATAGAAGGGAACGGAGGATGGCGACTCTGCAAATAAAGAAAGATAGTCCTTTCAATAAATACCCAAAGAGCTCACCAAGCAAATCTGATATCATCCAAAGTGCACAAGTTTCTTGCAGAATAGCAGCATCGATTCCAAGACGAACGGCCATAAGATATATCAAATCTGATGCGGTTGACACTTTACCACCAACCAAAGCAAATTTATATCCTTAATAAAATAACATTAAAAATAGCGATACAATTCCTCAAAAAAATATAATCACCAAATAAATATATGCAAAACGTCATGCCAAATATCATTATACCATATATTTTCTAGATAATACCCCTCCCTAAGCAAATTCTAAAAAGCGACACTTACTACCTCATATTTAGCCGATTAACCATGGTGCAAAAATCAAAAGGCTCTACAATAAGCTTGTTTCATAATTTAGGAAACGCGGAACACGTCGAGGATTACTTACGTTAAAAAAACGATTAGCCTAAGGCAAGAGTTGTGAATCATTCTTGCAGCTTTTCCTCTATTCGTTCCCTAATGAAGTACTAGGATCATTAAAAATAAACAGCTTCTATTACATACGAATAATGAAAGCATATGCCATGATTACCTCGTTGATCGGCAAGAAACACCGTTATATCAATAGCGTCATTCAATTGAGCCAATGGAGGTGTCGCAGACTGTGGGGCTATCTTTGTCGATGTATCAACCGTTAAAGAGCCAGGATGTCTGCAACAAGTGTCAAATTTATGATAAACAGCAATGCTAAATAATCAAAGAATAGTGAATGGAAAAATATGCATGCAAAAGCTATCACATGATACCCCCAAAAACACCAATTAAAACGAGCATCATACAATTTGAACCAGCCGAAACCAGCTTATAGACAGCTAGCTGGTCGAAAGTTTATCAAGAACAAAAACGTCGACAAAATCTACAATTAGCAGCTGGAATCAACAGAAAAAACTCAGCATTGAGTGTTCCAAAAAAAGGTCGGATCTCATTTAGCAATTAAAACAACGCATATGTTTTAACAATGCAGACAATAACAACATTTAATCAACAACTAAAAGGTTTTACTGTTTATTATACGTGACTTAACCTCTCTGCGACATCCATATTAATATACGCAAAAAATAAGCAAAACGTCACCTCAGCGTATATCCTACAGGTGAACTTGTTAACGGTGGTGAATTTGGTGTTGTCTGATCGGAGTGCTCTTGTGATGTACCGGCTTCTTGCTAAAATGAACCTCTCTATGGTACTCGTTTCAGGTCCACCCAAATTTCAAATATCATTCCACAATATTGTGACGGTAAAAATAATATTAACAATTGGCAACTCTCAACCGTTAGTGTAATCTTATCAGCAACCGTATCACTGATAGGACTGTAACTTCAATGATTAAGGTGGAGGATAGAGAAGTAGTCAAGTCGACCACTCATAAGAAACAGAGACATAGTTGATCCCATTCTTTCAATAAGAATCAATGACTTGTACTATATTTTTCTCATCTTTTCACTTTTCAATAATACATTTTTTCTAAGTTACATTTCAATCTTTTTCGCTTTTTCAATCTGTGTAGAAATAACTTCCCGCAATACACAACCCATCAGCTGTACCATCACTATATAATGGTACACAACACATTGCCAAAACCTGCCATAAACATAAACAAACATAAGCAAATAATTGCTATCGAATTGCAGAATATCTCCTTATTTGAACCAAAGAATATGAACAACACACCACCAATATGTCGAATGCAGCTGATATCCAAGCACCAAACTCTACCTACCCCCTCCTTCCCCACGCACCCCCTACTCCCCTTATGCACAAGTTACCCCCTAAGCAAAAATAACATTGATTTACTGATTCAGGCGCAAATCTGATTGGATTTAATGTTGCAAAATTTTTGCATCAGTAATATTACCATAAACTATTCTACGCATACTCCTAGTTCATTAAGTGGTATATAAACTGACAGAAATAGCATACGTAAAGATAAATAATAGTTTAAGAATAATTAGCAATTACCTGGTCTGAGTAGGAAACCTGTTTTCGTTTGCCCTTTTGGGCAGGTCGATTCGATGACTGCGATTTTGGGGCGACATAATCGGACTGAAAGTACCACAAATTTGCTACGGACTTGTATTAAGAAAATAAGTGTAGCGTACGAATCAGATGTTTTGTTTTAGATCGAAGACTTTAAAAGGTGAGGTAAAATTCCCGAGGAAATAAAAGTTGCACAGAAATTTTAGGCAGTTTTTTAATGGAAACTTCCCTTTGAAGTCAATTAAATATACCTTCGGTATTTTACAGCTATTTTTCCACTAAGGAAAGGCAAAGCAGACTCGATTCCGTTTGCGACCTCTGTTCATGCAAATGCCCGCTGCTGTAAGCCATAAAATCATCCCGCACCTCCCAATCATCTCCTATCATCGCTATATAAAAAGCGCTTTAAAAGACTCCTAAATCATGACAAGAAATAAGATCACCTTCGACTAAAGCGACTTCTTCGGGAAATATTCTAAGGAAATAAGCACCTTATCCTAAAAGATCACGAGGTGAGAGAATTCACTCTTTCAATTTAGGCACCAAGCAAATTACATACAGATACTATTACCTAAAGAGTCATACCGACTGGTAGACGTTTGAAATGGCAAGTAAACTGCTCTAACGAATTTTTCCTCGATTTTCGACATCTAACGAGAACTAAGATTCCCTCTACTTTTGCCATAAACAGTAAGGGTATAACTACTCTAGAAGGCTCCATTTTCAAACTAAAAAAGGTGGTGAAAAGACAATTTCTTCGGCCAAAAGTAAATGTCTTGATATCCAGAAAAATGACCCCAGGATGACCATCGGTCAGAGGTCACGCTAAATAAGAGGCGATATTATTTAGCTAGTTATACAGACTGATATATAAAGAAGGAAAAAACAATTGCTCACAATGGCCGAGAGAACTTCCCCCTAGAAGACATGTTGATAATAACGTACCGAAGATTTTATAGCAATATCGGGTAATTTAACGCCACGAGATTCGCTTAGTTTCCTATTTGTTGATCGATTCATATGTAGTCTCGAATTTGACAACGAAGGAGACAATACTAAAATATTGAAACTAAATTTCAAAATATTCAATTGCATATAATTTCATCAATCATTAAAGAAAATGTTAAGACCTGCTCGCCCACCAATAAAATTTACGAAACCTATTGCCAAAAATTCGTGGAACCATCTCCAACATACTTGTCCATTCTCTAGAAAAGCTATATAAATAAATGCCCAATAAGAATTCGTTTCGGTGGTTATCCACCCGATCGTAATTCTATATGCTTTAAAATGAAAACCTAAATTTGCATATGAGACAGAGACAGAAAAAACAATTCCCCTCCCCGTTCTCTCTCCCCTTCCTCCTCTCATCCACCTAAATAAACCCTAATTCAAGTGTAGAATCAAGGAGACACGAATATGAAATCCTTGAGTTCCTTGGAAAATTTTGAGAGGATTTCAACGGAAGTAAAGAAATGAGTGATGTTGAGAGCATATACAATATCTTCAACATTTTGATAAACATTCAATGTGCACAAAGATGAAAAAAAAAACGAAAAAAAAATGTTTAAATAGCTGAAAAGCAAAATTCTATGGGAAATCTCAAGTGTGATGTCCGTTTGATTGCTATATAAATGATCGAACATCAACAATGACACATATTTGAATGTTTATACGAATACAACACAGTGATTCGCTTCTTCGATCAATCAATATTGGTCAAAAAAGCTCGAATGCTTCTGCATGTTCGGCGTAATCTTCCATCAGCAAGTCATGGCAGCAATTTTATGGTAAATAGAAAATACATCGAGCCTAATTTAATAATATTTATAGATGCTTTAATTAAAGAAAATATAAAACAAGATAGTCAATAAGGGGAAAAAACGAAGAAATTAATCAAAAAATAAAAAATAAAAAACAAGTGAACAATGAGTTCGGTGAGGATGTGCCGAAAAGAAATTAGGNGTGAACAATGAGTTCGGTGAGGATGTGCCGAAAAGAAATTAGGAAAACGAGCAAAATTTTGGAGAATATCTATACAATAAGCACTTAATCCTCTACAGTCTCTCAAATACCGATGCCTAAAATTTGTGATCTTTTTTAAAAAATATTGAAAAAAATTTTTCCATCACTATATTTCAATCTCTTTCTTCATAGGGAAATGCCTCACCCTTTAGAAATGCAAATTAAGAACAAAAGAGGGCGGCGAGTGGGAGGGGGGAAGGAGAGGTTTAAAAAACTCTACAGAGAAGATAGGTCAAGGAAGGGTAGAAGAGCGTGAGGTCAAGAGGTCAAATGAAGAGGTGAGTATTCGAATTACTTCTTCCCACAAATCAGCCTCCTCCAACTTAAAGAATGATGGTTAAACGAAAAAGAAAAAGAGAAAAATAAAGCAGAAAGATATTGCACGACAGGTGGTAATAAAATTTTAAAGAAAAAAACCATACATTGAGATAAATGCAATGACTCAGTGATGTATGATGCTCTACTAACCTCTTATAATGCGTTACAAGTTGGGAACACTTTAGAGTTTTGCTTTCTATTAATCAATAGAATACGGTAGCTCTTAAAACTACTGTATCTTACTAGTTAATACCGTATACGGTGGGCTAATATATGCGATTCGTAACGGTTTATGTCACCTGATATACACCAGCCCGATTTAGTTGCTTTATTTGCCTATGTTCTCTTAGAAATGAAATACGAAAGAGTGGAGATCGGAAACTCGTCGGATTATTAAAAAAAAACCACAGATGGCAATTACGAACACCATTGTCAAATCATAGATTACTTGCCTGCATCTAGTCTGCAATTTATAATCGTGGTGAAACGTGAAAAAAAA
>JAAVTS010002876.1:0-24416 GCA_022845575.1 Baylisascaris ailuri
AAAAGGATAGTTTATCCCAAATTTATACGGTCATATGTCGGTTTTCTTTTTAAAAACTATAGTTGTTTCTTTTTTTAAATGTTTTCGAGTTCACCTTCATGCCTACAAATTTTTAAATTTTCTCATTTCAAGAGGCTAAATTAAATAAATAAAATTCATTTCGTTTTGAAATGGAACTGATTTATTTAGAATCGAATTTGTTGGAGGAAACGGCTCAAGCAGTAGAATTGTTGAAACGCTTTTGGCATAAACCTGTGCTGACATTCTGGTCGTACCCAACCCGACATTTGGTGGAGTTGCGTGATTCTGTTATACATCTGTTGTCTTCTTTCTTCAGCGGCCACACTTATTGTTCGACCGAGTGAATCACATATTGGATACCTTGTTTGTTTTTTTTTTTAATTTAATGAATTACCTCGAAGTTTCAGTTGTGTTTTTTGGATAATTTTATGCAACAGATCAAGCACACGACTCTGTGCCACTAAAACTATGAGGAAGGGATGTGAAAGCGTTGTGTGAAGCATGTCGGAATCGACAAATAGTAATATTCCCAACAAGAAGCAAAGCATATTTTCATTTTTGTCGTCTGATGCATTTCGATTACCTTCGGGCCTTCTGTTACGAAGTTGTTATTCTTTGATGCAAATTGAGAGGTAAAGCACTTCTTTAATAAGGTGAGGGGGGTTGGTTGTTGATTTGCACCTCACGTAGGTCGACGGAAGTAGAAACGATGACGGCCGAATTTCTTATCTTTCTTCCTATGAAGGGGTTCTGAGAAAAGGCTGCACTAAGTTGTTCATGTTGAAAGGATTCCAAGCATTCGATTTGTTGTTTGTTTTTATATTCTTCATTCCTAGCGGTCCTAATGAGTGAATTGGAATAAGCATGTGACTAATTGCTCATCTGCAAGCATTATATTTGATGTGTGTACACATTTTCGTTCGGTTAACCGATAACAGATTTATTTACTTCGATGCAGTGGCACTTTTTTATTCGATGATCTCTGAAAGTGTATTGATGGAAACAACGAGGGCGTTTCATGCGTCATCTTCAAATCACAAGCGATCATTTAAATTGCACATTGTTGACGGTGATTGGATATTATTGTTGGAGGTTATTTTACGGCTAATATTGCCGGGAGTTCGTTCATTCGATATTTTGTTATATGTATGTTAATATTGATGCAATTGTTTAAAAACGTTTTTCTTCGTTTTATATGACACCATTACGATTATATTGTGATCGTACAACTTAATAAACATGCTAGCAGCAAAGATTTGACATACATTTTCTAATAAAGAAAGTGAGAAACACATAGAACGTTACTGAAATCTATCTCAGTCTTGAAATGCAATCCATTCCCGCGACAGAAGTGAATATTCCCTCATGGTTGTTCATGAAACTAGCATTGATTATGTGTTACTGCTGCCGGTACCATTCGTATTACGCAACTATACCTTTCCCACTCATATATTATCCCCTCACATCCCTCTCTCTGCCCGTCTTCCACGCTACCTGTGCTACAACCTATTCAACGGTGGTGCACCTAGCCGCATCGAAATAACAGCCCGGAAGGAATGGGAGCCATCCTCGCTCATTCGTAACTTCTGGACAAAGGTGAATGAAGCAACTAAACCATCTTGGAATCTTGTGGTCTCGAAGCTTAATTTATTCATACGATAAAAGTGAGTATTTCTTCGTGACCGTGCTCTTGAAATTTGAGTTCGTTCATCCTTCAGAAATCATTCTCGAAACAGAGTTACAGTAATAAAGTTATCAGTCAGCACATTTACCCAACTTATGCAACTCCAATGAAATATTTTTGACTTGTTGAATTTTGGACTAAAATAAAGGAGAACTTTCGTATTTTATGTGAGACCTTTATCGAACATCGATGAAAGGTCCTCGAAACTGTTAACTGCAAAACGAATGTAAGCTTCTTAACGACTGTATGTGGGGGAACAGTTCATTCCGTGTCGAATTATTTTTATGAAGGAAATTCTTCTATTCTATCGACTATGGGCTGGTTTCAAACTATCATAATCGACTTCATTTGAAATCGTCGGCTTTATTTTTACTAGCTTTTTCACGAATTACATTGAGTGGATTATGCAAAACTGCGAATTACGTCGAGCGGATTAGTTAAAATCGTATTGCAATTAGATCATCCGAAGAAGAGATAATAAATGAGGATAGTTTTTTCTAGTTAATCGAATAATCGCAAACGAAGAAATGAATAACAATCTCGCAACTTGGGCGCATCGGAAAGACGGCAAGTGATCTAATGTATGACGATCGATAATAAATTTTACCCCTTCTATTGGTAATTTCAAATTAATTTCTTACAGGAAAAATCACGCATTAACCCGTTTAACTATGACGAATCGAAATAACGAGCATATAAGAAGGCAAATCGACAACAAATTAGTTATTTCGAAGATAGAAATAGCACAAATATTAGGCGAATTTATTCGCTATGCTGAAGTAACCACTGCAACTTTCTAATAATCTCCATTCAACAACGCAGAACGGAACGAACTCTTTCGATTTCGGAAAGAAAGGCACCACTGATATCGGCACCCCATTTTTATTTTAAGGTATTTGAACCAACAATTCATGTGGAAGGTATAGGTCGGCCACCACGAGGAGTGAGAGTGAGGGGAGAGAAGAAATCCATGGTTGTTTGACTCCAACAGTGAAGAATTTGTGTCGTCGCCATGCATGTAGAAAATTAGTGCACCTCGTCTCATAACAATGAAATATTTGAAAGTACTGTTTACGCAGTATTATACTTCTGCAGTTCATAAGATCTAAAAGCGGTCCACTCCTATCAGCACGCTAAGATATACGGTTAATGTCGGTGCCGCACTAAAATTTCAAAGCCTTCAGAAATCGGAGGCGAGATCAAACATTGGAAGCTACGAAATGATCTTCATCACATAGGAACGGAATCTTTAATCTGGCTCTAATACGTCGTTTCGATTTATTTTTACGAGTCATTCAAAAAAACCGATTAAGTTTGCTTGAAAGATTTGGGTTAGCCAGTCCCGGTCTCAGCCACCACCGACAACGGCACCGAACAGAGACTGAGCATTACTAATGAGCTACATGAAGATGGATTCAGCGCAACCCCTGTCCTGGTCGCAGTCCGAGAGGGTAGACGGTAGTTGTCCTGCGTGGGATGCGGCTGGACTCGAATTGTCTATACATGCTTGCAGACCAAGTGCAGCCGCGTTTCTTCCTGGCCGGAACAGTAGTGAAAAGTTACCATGTTGACTCAATTGCTAATGAAATAGTTTGGGCTCGAAGAGTAGCGGGAACGGAAAATAGGTTTTCTTGAGGAGAATGAACGTAGAGGAAACATTCTTGTAGTACTAAGAAAGTGTGTATTGAATACGATGGGAACAGATGGTGCTAGAAAGGTGGTCATATTTCTCTACTTTAGACTGTGCTTCCAATTACTTCCTTATAGATGTCAAAAGAAATTATAAGTTTACACAGCTCATGACATCCTACCACGACTACTATGGAGCACTTAATAACGATTTCCAAACAGATGTAGTCTATACCGACTTTGTCAAGGCTTCTAATTCATAGCACATCCGAAACTGTTGCTGAAGTTGAAGGATTGCGGGGTTGGTGACACTATCTTATCCTGATTGAATATTTTTTCGTGCGGACAAAGTCTGAGGATGAAATTTGGGAATGTCTTCTCCTTGCTTTATTCTTTGCTAAGTGAGGTGCAGAAGGGCACTATTATGGATCTCTTCTATTTCTTTATATAAATGACCGTCCAGAGGACTTAATAATCTGCCATAAATTTTATGTTGATGACGTGAAAATATACAGATCTATTGTTGAGCCTCAATTCGTTTATAGAATATTACCCCAGGACATGAATTCCCTAGAAGAATGCACTCATAGCTATGGCAGCTTGACAAATCCGCTGAAAGATGCTTTGCTTTGCGCTTAAATTTTTTCCTCGAATATCCTCTCCGTTTATATGGTCTCGACCTTCTTCTAAAAGATGTGATGAAGGATTTGAGTGTTTATATGATTACCGACATTCGATATCATAGTTAATGTGTTGAAGTTTTGCAGAAAGGTACTCAAGTTGTGGGCTATATCCTCTACTCCATGCAATACAGTTACATAGAAGATTATCGGAAAGGTTTCGCTGACTACTGTCATTCCATTATGGAATACTGTACTCAAATCGCTCGCCGTCCGTTAAAAAGGATATCGAGATAATCGAAAAAGTTCAACGGCGTTTCATTGTGGCTTTCAGAAAAGCATTTCATGGAACGTTCGAGCCTAATTATGAGCAGCGGCTTCATATTTTTGGTTTTAAACTTCTGTGATATCGTAGAACTCAGTTCAATTTACATTTATGCTCCAAAATTGTCAAACGTTTTCCTGGGATTCCGTAAGCGTTATTTCTCTTTTGAAAAGTTTGTACTACATTCGAGGCTATATTCGCTTCAAATTAAAAGGAAATTAGCAAATCGAATTGGTGTATTCAGTTCATTGGGTTTTCGTTTCGTTCCCATTTTCGTCTTCCTTACCAATTATTATGCTGCAATCATAATTTTACCCACCTTATCTTCACATATTAATAGCTGCATTCCCGCAATCTTCACTACTTACTCTTCTTGCTATTCTTTTCTTCCTATTCTTGGGTCTTAAACGCATGGCTGCGTGCCCTGTTTATGGTTAGAAAGGTATTTCTTGTTTCTTCGTATGTTAGTTTGTTGGATGCAACGTTCCATTTTTTCTATATTTTATGATGAAAATGTTTTTGCTTTTAAGCACTGAATTTTTTTGTATATTTATGACTTCTATATATATAGACCAAGCTCTGAACGAAGCGTTGAGACCTGGAAAACTGTTTTTCACTTTGGTGATGTTCTGATACTGTACGTCAAAGTTTTGTTGAAGGTTAGTCGCAATACGTACACTTGAAGGTTGCATTGTTAAAGTTTGTTTAATTCGCGGAGTCTTTTAAACTCTAATGGTAAACATAAGTAATGAGCAACAGTGGACATAATAACTGTGGTAATATAGTAAATAAACTAAGTCACTTTAAGTACCACCGTTGCGAGGATCCCGAAGGGATGTTGTTTTTATTAGATCTTTATGGGCTGGATGTTTACCTTCCTTCCTTCGAGATCGGTTTAGTTACTACACCGGTATCAACTGTAGAGTTATGTTTTTAGCAAAGCCTCGAAGGGATTTCGATTTTTGCAGTATTGATCACTGAAAGAAGGCGTTTTGTCTGCAATATCCTCTTACGGGTGTATGTATTTATACATGACGGCCACTCTGACTTTGTTTTTTACACCAGATGATAAAAAGGTAATCAGTTGTGTATCGGATCGAAAACAGTGCAGTTACTGTTATGATATTTTTGTAAGGCCAATCTAGAACCATTCATGGGTAAAAACTAGTCATTGATACATTGTGGTCTGTTGGAAACGGAGGGCATATTCCACATAGAGTTTTACAGTAGCAATCTGAAACGCTTCCAACCTACTATGAACGACGTTTCTGAATAATAATTGTTTGTTTGTGCCTTTATTGACAAACCCCAAAAATGTTTAATAGTTGCATCCTTGAAAAGGTGGAAAATGCGTTGAACTATATGGCATAGAGTGAATGCAAGGGCCACTCATATGTGGCGTTGGCTCTGATTTAGTCATGCATGAAGAAAGCGCGGTCTGATGTTCGTAAGGAAGTGAGTGCATGGTACTATATGTGCTGTAATCGGATAGGGGCAAATTAACGTTCACGGCCAAGTGGTTGAGGCTAGCCTTGTGCCGTTGATCGTATTCCATCCCCCCTCCCCCTTCCCTTCACCTACCTTCACCCTTACTCATTTCCCATGTGACTAGTATTTCCTTCGTTGTATATATCAATTCAGTGTTTAGAGAAGCGCCGCATAATGTGGGAGGTGACGGATGAGAATCGTACGTTACTGGGTTCATGGGCTACATCATGCAACGATCCACAACGACGTCTTCTTGCTGATTCTATCGTCAAGGTTTCACCTTCAAACTTTTTTTTATATTTCATAAAGTTTTTCATTAATCACGAAGGTGGTGTTTTACTGCAATATAGAAGGCAGTATAATAGTGAGAATAAATCATTCAGCTTTAAAAGAAGCTATTTCTATTTGTATTGCAAGTTGCAAACTGTTTTCTTAGAAATGTGTTTTGCGGTCGTTTTTCATACATAGAAGAGACCGTTAGTTGGCATTTTTCGCATTCCTAGTTGCCTCGGATTCATATATAAACAGCGATGCAGTTCAAATATTCATAACACCGGAATAAGAAAAACATAAACATGCTGCATAATAAGTAATATAGTGGTTCATCTTTAAGAAGTCGTCTCCAGTCGTTGATTTCGAGGAAATTAACAGAGTTCTGCTAGAGTTTTCTAACGATTATCCTATATATCAATTTGTGGATCGCCTTCGTCCATTTCGAGCAAAATCGGAAAAGAAGAGAGATCCGCTCTACGAAGCGAGAATCGAACGGCTGAAAAGGGAGCAGGTTATTTTTGAATATTCGATTGAATATAGCACCTCAAAAAATTATTTTGCGTGTAATTTTATATAATTACTTCTAATTTGTTGCGGAGTAATTGTTTTTGAGTATTACTCGATATCGACATGCATCAAATTTTATTATATTCCTAATTCCTTCGGTATACTTCGCGATGAATTGACGCAGTCGGGCTGTTAAGTTCATGGAACGGGTTTTTCCTTAACAGAGTTCTAGTGTTCTATCAGTTTAATAAAATGCTTGCGGGAATATTGCTTTAGATCGCGATTTATTCATACGAATTAATTCATTTGCAAAGAACCCGTCTATTTCATGTTGTATTATAAGATGTCTTCCGCAAAATCGACGTAAAATACTAATATCATAGTGTGTATTATTCTGATTTTGTTGATTCCTCGATGAGAAGTTAAAACTGAATATAATATATCAACTATGCTATGTTTTCCCCTATGTTTGATTTTGGATATCTTTGCACTAGATTGGCAAATTCGCAAAATGGATTTTTAAACATTAAATTAATCTTGTAATTGCCTTGACAGTTGCCTTGCAGATGGTACACAATCGAAGGGGAGCAGTTTAGCAGAGATCATTATTTCAACCAACTATATTGTTTTCTCACATCTCCCCATAAAACACCATTCTTTACTTAGTATATCGTTTTCTGGCTCAAACACTCAGCAGTCTTTCTCTTCTCTAGGTTTACCCACCTGTTAACACCTTTTTAGCCTTTCTTCTATCGCTAAACATGAACGATCTACTATATTTACGCAAATTGAATCACTAATGAGTTGTTATTGTTAAGGAGGATCGAATATATAAGCAAATGACTCGTTCTGTGGATCCGAATCAACAATATGGTCGCGTTAATTTAATGCAAAATTTCGCAGAGGTTTGCTTCTTTCTGCCATCTATCCCAAAGTTTTCCGAAATTGAGCACCGCTCCTCCATTTTCATATAATGCTTCCCATGAGTATTTGAGCCTTCAGACGTTTGTGCGCCCCATTCCCAAACCCTTTCGTGACTGAAAATATCGTCTTTCACTTGCGCAAAACTAAATTTTGAATATATTTTTTCAATTTTTATGGAATTCCTTCCAGCCCATTTTCCGTTTCTTATTTTTCCTGTTTTTTTTTCACTTGTCAATTTGTTTCCTATGAGTATTTTCCTTACATATTAATTGTTTCCTAGATATCTGTCTTATTTAATTATTCTCTATGCTTTTTGCAGAACTCTGAAAGAACTATGCGAAACTCTTCCTCGCTCATAGCTAGATGGCGAAGGAAAAGGGGATTGTCCACGTATTATTTACTGCATTGCTTTAATTGGAACTGCTCCATCAGTTTCGTTATTATATATTTTTATGGTGGAATCAATTTTTTGTGATATTATTCTTACAGTTGAACGAATTTTCAGCTGGAATTTAGAAAATAATGACTGTTCGGATTGGGAGATGACAGCTGTAGCCATTTGTTGTGGTGTATATATATGCTTTTCGAGTCGACAGTAGGTGAAATAACAACACAAGATCGACGTTTGTCTCGAAATTGAATTGGAACTTTGGTGGAGAGTGTCGTTATGTATTATAAGAAATCTATCCTCTTCTAATAAGTTCTTTACTTATTAAGGAAATGCGTATTGCAAATCGACAGGCGATCTCTGTTTTCAATACGCTCATCACAGTCGGCGGTGCTTTCGGATTCGGCTTTTTTGGTTAGTATGCGAGTTTTCTTTTATTAACTATTCCATTCCGGTTAGCTGAACGCTTTTCACTATTTTCCTTTGCTCTTATTAATTATTTGGCCAGTGTTCTCTTTGTTCAACTTATAGGTATATTCGTTGTCGATTTTCGTACAATTTTATCACTCACAATTTCAACCGAAATTAGTGAGTCGCAGAATTTGACCACAAAAGACATCGGCATTCATTTTCATATTTTGGCATTTCTGTAAAACCTTTCTTTTCTTTAGAACATATATGGCGCATATTTGTCGCTTACTTCTTTAAAAACCTAAAATTTGATATTGATACCCTTTCAGTTGGCTGCAGTTGGTGGGGGATTCTCTTTATATATGGCTCTAATGAAACCAGTAGTGTAATGCTGTCAAAGAGCTATGAAACATTTTTTTTTTTTTTTTTTTTTTTTTTTTTGCAGAGCGAAATCGTTGCACGTCGACCTTTTCTAACTTTCCCATTGAAGCCAATTGACAAAAACAGTTATTTGCACAAAGAAAGCGACCAATGTTCATATTCACTAGCAAGGCTGTATTAACTAAAAACTATACATTGACAACCTTCTTCCTCCTCTTTCCAAATGAGGGACGGCTTTACGCAGAGATTTAGAAAAATACGCAAAAAGGCTAGAAAGTGGAATATGTTGGGACAGCAATAAGAACACAATCGAAATAATATGTAGTGCTACAGGAGAAAGAAACGAGCTGAAACTCTAGCTGGAGGGAGAAAATTATTACAGAGGAAATGATCAGAAAAATATGGTCGTTTGAAAATCTGAAATTTCCATAATTTGAACGAGAATTTTATAGGAAGCGAAGAGAGGAAAGGAGAGAGATAGAAGAGGTTAACGTGTGATTAGAAATGCCTTTGTTTAAGCCCTAGAAACGAGTTATTTATCAGTGAATGAATAACTTGGCACATAAAAGCATTTGCAGATATATTTTGAGAATTTCGAGTCAGTAACCTTTTCGTATTGTTTGGTTGCTTGAAATCCGAGCTAATTAAGCAATATTTAATACAAGATGTTCCAGCGATATCAACTTGCGCAGTGTTTAAGGTATGGGGTATGCGTATCCAAGTTTGAAGACAGACGTCGCTTTCCGGCTCATTATTGGCATTATACTTGCCACAGTTGTCTTCTTTGCCGATTTATATTTTATCATTAAAACTATGGACGATCCTGGCGAAAAACCAATTAAGGTAACGTCGACATTTCGCTTAAATCTTGTCCTTAATTTCATGGCATCCAGAAGGATATTGACTAAGTGAGTGTCTATTTCTGGAGCACCTTTCAGCAGTAGATTATGTCATTGTTAAGTGCGATGTTGACTGTAATTCCTTCTGTGCTATTCATATATAAAAGGGATTTTCATTGGCAGTCTACTTCATCCATCGTCCATATGCATAGATCAATGCCTTTGTAATTGGATTCTTATAGAGGCATAGGGTGAAAAGGAAAAAATCAGTTTGTTTTATTATTATATGCAGGCAATCGCATCAGCATTGTATGAGCAGACTTGGAGGGCTAGCTATTGAGCTCTAGTTAAATATGCTAAGAAATTTTCTCGAATGCTTTCACTAGATAGCCTCATAGGTGGAATACTCATGGCGCTATTTAAATAATTGTTTTACATTACTTCAGACAATGCATTTCATACTTTACTATATCATGTCCTTACCATATATTTCAAGTTTTTTTCTTCGCTTTCTTATTGTTTTGCAAGTTCATATTTATTTATAGTGGATTCGTAGTTATAATAGTTGAAGAGAAACTAAACTTTCAGGCAACTAAAGCCGCATCTGTTAAGTTTGATATGCGATCACCATCTAAGGTCGCCTCTGACATGGAGAATATTGACAAGCGGACGAACACACGCATTTCCACGAAGAAGCGTACAACGGTGCACAAAGTTGATCGTAGAGAATAGGTTGTTTGCTGCTGTGTATGTTAATATTTCAATTGTGTTGAAGTTTTTTCTCCTTCTTCAACCAAATTTCTTATTGGATTGAATCGCAAAAACTTTATAATGCAAAAGTGATGCAGTGTATTCTCGCATGATACGTATCCGATTAAATTAAAACCTATCTCTAAGCGAATTGCTTTCCACTTCATCTCTTTTATAGTGCACGGTATTTAGAAGCTCTTTTCGGCAATTATTTAATAAAATAAGAATCATTGTCTTTATCAGTGAGTTGATTGTTAATGGTTATAGATGCCTCTTCATCTCATTCCGTTTCTGTGATTTGTTAGCCTGGTTAATCAAACCATTATGTGTTATTCAGGTGTTTCAAACAGGGCGTAATATCCAAGGCGTATAGTTTTGAACAAAAGATTGCTTTATTTCCTTGCAATTGCAATTAAAAAATCATTTTATCGCCAGATATAGTGAACATAATTGCTTCATATTTGCAAGTATTGTTAAGCAGTTAAACAATTGTTGTTTATTTGTCGTAAGAAAAGGCAGCTAACAATATTACTGTACTGAATTTATTTTGATTTTCTAAGCAGACTAACTTCAGATCGGCTGAATTTATTTCATATTTCGTCTTATTATGTGGTTTTTTTGAAGTTCCACTTTTTTGTGATTGTATTCATTGCTATATATATATATATTCGATGGATTTATTCCAACGCTATTTTTTGCAATTATTTTTGTTTCTTTTTATTATATTATGCTGATTTCAATTGTTTTTTTTTAGAAGTTACATAATTTTATTAAATCCTTGCGTTCCACTTGCAAGATCTGCCTAGTGCATAGATCACAATATGTACGAAATGTGTAATATGTGCAGCTTTTCTACTTGTGTTGTTGTTGTTTATACAGTTTTCATTTCTTGATTAATGCATTGTGTATTTATGCAATATCATTTTCCAGTTGGGCACATTCTTAGAGAGCAAAATGCTTTTATTTAGCATTTCTATAAAACAGTTACCCCTATATAACTTTCACGTATATGTTTCCTTCTTCCTTCTCTTAAAGTGGTCGATTTTCTTGCAGTTAAAGAAAGCGGAAAAAAGATATATGTGTTCATTCTGGATCACTTGAGTTTCTTCGTATAAAAATATATGTATACGTTTGCAAATCGCTTTCCAACAACCACTTATTTTCGAGTCACTAATTGCTGGAGATGTATTGATATGCATGGAATAAATAAAACCCTGAAATCCATCTTTCTTTGACTACTTAATTAGATATCAACTTCACTTCTCTAAAATTCTGTGTAAATGTGAATAATTATATACTTCTTGTTTCAGTGCATTATTAACCTATAGCTATTGTTGTAAAGATTGAAAAAGCTGTGATGGATGCAGTGTTGTTTGGAGTTTAATTCTCTCCAATGTACTTTACTTGGACGCTAAAGCTTGTTGTTTACTATTCAATAGGGGAAGATGGTTGTCACATTACGAACTTATGTTGCAATGCAATGAGTTGGGTTTAATGCAACATGTTTTAATCTTTACTTAGGAAATTGATGAATGTTAAAATTACTGCTATATTAAACAATCTTACTCGAATTTTAGTTCGGCTATGCTCATCTTATATCGATTATTTATCGTTCGTCGCAAGTTTACTTTGCATTATGACAGCGTTATGCCTATTCGTAGAATTTTGTCTGTGTCAGTTTGTGTTTCGTCCCAGTAGTTTTTAAACTGGATAACCATTGAAAGTAACACTTATGGAACTTAGTAAATTTAATCTTTTCATGCACTTTGCACTGATTGGGGCATAGAAAAGCTAATCTTTTGTAAGGAGTTATTTCAGACGATCAAAGCAGTTCAATTTTGAAGGCATAGTATTCTGCACATGTTATTTTTATTGTTTACTGATGGAGTTGGTTGACCAAGTGAGATGAATGCAAAACTACATATTTGTAACGGTTCGCTTGCACGCTTGCGAATTTATTTTATGAAGCCTTTACCGTATGGATGATTTTATATACTTTCCCGGTTTAATATAGTTTCCCGTTGAGTAGCATTGGGTTGCATCCTGAAAAACGTTTTCTGAGATGGAATATTGCAAAGTTTTGTTGAAGCGGTGGTGTTGTCGAATATTTCCACAAGTTATATTCACAATATACTATGGTGGTGGTCACTTCCATTATGATATGCATATTCGTGTAGTGTCCATCGGTCAATTTATGATAGCAAAATGTTTCGATGCAGAAATGTTGACGCATTGGTGCATTCGGTCATCGGTTTCCTCATCAAATAAAACATTTTTCAACGTTATGCGAATATGTTCGGCACATTTTTGCACATCATGCATTAGAGGGTGCATTGACTCAGGTTCGTTTCTATGCAATTCAGGTATCTCTATAGTTCCCTCTCACTGCCTTTCACTCACTTATTTACTTTTTTATTTCTTTAGCAAACGTTTGCAGTCGTAATTGATGTATTTGTGCTTTTTAGATTAGAAGCATTGAGAACAAGTGGCACCTACCTACAATTCAAATTTTCTTACACTCATGAAAAGTGATGAGAGAACTGTTGGTGATGGTTTCCATCCGAGTATTGGGAATGTAATTTTTTTCAGCACAGCATATTTTGAGCACGTTGAGCACACACATATGATAATGAGTGTTGTTGTAGGAAAATCGATTCGTGAGGTGACGTCTGTGAATAGATCTTAGATTTCTACAGCTAGAGCTATATAAAAATATTTGTCATAGTTTTTTCTTGTTTAGATTAAGATTTTTATTGAAGGAGTTTGTTTGTAATCTCCAAAATGCGCATACAGGTTCCGAACGTTTACATCTGCCGAGAAAGTTACTGCGTCTGCACTCAATTCCACCCGAAGAATTGGGTACATCGATATTGTATAGAAATGAATCGGGTCGGCGAATATCGGCAAATAGCGCACATGAGATTCTCAATAAAGGCGTACGTATCACAAAGGTTTGTTTCTATTTCGCCAATTTGTTTTATTTATTCATTATTGTTTAAACAAACATCAAATCGACCCGTAATTTATCAACTTGGCCACATTTTTATGGTGGATCTTATCGGGATCTATCATAAAGAAAAATATTTGATCTTGGAGGGGAAAAATTTTAAAGAACAACTTTTGATTGCCTCTATTGTGCTTCATTTTCTATATGATATTGACGATATTCGGGAGGCAAATTGTAGGATCAAACATGTGAAGATATTAATGCATCGTATCCACCTAATTATATTGCTTGCATGTTTCAGCTAGTTACGTTATATTATAACTTCATGTTATTTTCATATTGGGTGTAGTCTCTTTCCCCACGTTGCCGTATTAGTAAAGTTTTCCATAAACCAATATTTCAGTGTTGTACCGATTTCTGAAACTTTTTTAACTTTTCGTAATAGGCGCTCATCCTATATAAATAACTACAATGCATTCCTAAAAGTTGTTTATTTCTTGATGTTTAGGAACATTATTTTTTACAATATTTTACAATCCGCGCTGGTTGTTGTTGAAATTACTATCGTATATTCGTTCCTCTCATTATTATGTTACTTTCAACACTATATTTCCACTTAGTATAAAATTTGAGTTGCAGATGCTATCGCTTTCTAGTTCCGCATTAGGTCTCGTAATGGTGCCCATCATATCTGCCTATCTATGGGATGCGGCATCCGAACAACCATCCATTATGTTATTCGCCATTGGTAGATAATCCATTGAATTTCTTCTTTTTCCTTCCTTCTTGTCACTGAAGTTTTTCTAACTTAACTCATAGACTTTTTGCAATGCTCTGAATCCGAACATTAGTGAACTTCAGATTTAATAGATCCAAGCTGATAATGGTGAAATAGTTTTTAAGGGTTATTCATTTTTATGCGTCTTACATAAAAGTACTAAAGTTTGAATGTAATATAGCATAAAGTTATATCCCATGGTTATGGAATTTAAGTGCATCTTGAAATTCTAGAGGTATGGGATCTCTATTTATGACTTCCTTTCAACAGCTAAGTTGCAGTTGTTGATCAGTTATTTTTGTGAAAATATGTATCTCGAAATTTTGATAGCTTATTCATTTATTAAGACACTCATATTTGATTTAATACATTATCCAACCAAATTCTTTTACTTCTGGTGACATCGAATTCCGTCAGAGAACATTATTGTTAAAGAGTAAATTGCCTCAGTTCAAAGTTATATTTATGAATGGGTTTTTCCACCAGTTTTCACGAAGTTATTTAACAATTTTTATACTTTCAGTGGCGAATACATTTCTGACACTACTTTCATTGACGCCATTCCTCTTGCAATTTCTTGTGAAACGCTTCATTGTCGATATTTATTATAACAGTAAAACAAAGGTTTGCATTTGCTGTTAATATTTGAGGCAATCCTTTTTTTTTGGTAATTATTTGGTTAGAATGAAAGTAAATGAGTGGATTAGATATTAATTATCCTTTACTTTTATTTTTTATGATTACTGCCCAATAATTCTTTCTTATTCTTTGAGAATTTGTTCACCTTATCTGCAATATTTATTGAAGGGGAAGAGTACCATGAAAGAGAGTTGAATTACCTTTTATGCACAAAAATATTTGATTTTATAATGAATGATGGGAATTGAATTTACAACGATGTTGCATTTTTCATGTTGTCCTTCTTACTCATCCTTCCTCTACATCCTCTCCTGTCCTCCTCTTCTATTTGTCATCAAAAAACGTAACTTTATGTCATTTTTTGCTCGAATGGCAACTGTAGATCGGTTTTGCCCATCGTTATTAGACTTAAGACTGAATTAGAAATCTTTTTTTCCGCTTTTATTTTGAAGAAATTTTATTTTCTATACAATAGTGCAGAGTCATTGCGTTATATTGAACGATCTATTCTTATCAATTTGAGGTATTCACAACGATTCACTACGGCTTTTTGTTGAACAAACGTGCATTGCGTTTCCGTGTTGACGATGTGGTCGATGCAGCAAATGCTCCTGAAATGAAGAAACTTTGGTTGCCGTTGGCCACTGTCTTCGTTTACGGAAGACCACTTCTGCTATCACTCGATCATAATTCATATGTTGATCGGGTCGCCTTCGAAACCTTAACCAAAAATGTTTCCATCCCGCCAGGCAGTGATTAGTTTAACTTTTATAAATGTCCATAAAACAACCATCCGGCCAACATTTCCGAGCACGATTCAACGGCTTTAGCTGTAAGTTTTCTCATACGAGAGTGTTTAATAGCCAACTACTTAGGTTCGTTGTTTCCCTTGTTTCCCTGTGATTTTAGGTACTCAAGAGGAAGTTGGAGTTTTTGTGGATAGTTTCTTATTGTCGATGTGTCTCTTACAAATTGAGAGGAATTTATTGATTTGTTTCATGTAACCTATCACCAAAATTAAATCCTTTAGCTTTGCTGAGAGAAGCTGTTAAAGAATGCACTACCTTATTTAGGAAACGACTCATAAGGAGGTAGGCAGTAAGATCGCCATGAGGGCGTACTTATTGGAAAGTCTGATCTGAAATGATCAGGAATAAGCAGAGGGCAGTTCTTTAGCAGTACTAGTTGTTGTCTAGGTTTTTAACTTTACGATTTGAAACAGTTGCACAATGCTGTTTTGTTGTTGATTATTTAAGCATGCTGTGTTGTAATTTTCATCTTTATATTTTGCTTCATTTTGTTCCATTAAAAAAAAAAAAAAATCCACAGTGTTTTTGCTGTTAATGGATTTATATTTTCAAAAAGAACAGGCAGTCGCCTCCTCGATTGATATTGGCCGATGAATTTGGCTGTCCGATTTTTGAGTGAGAAAAATTTTGCAACTGAAATAAGAATTCTTGTCGAATTTTTCAGTTTGGTTGTTGTGCGTTTCTTTCGCTGAAGATGACTGACTAACTGAAACGAAAAGTTGAAATAACTGCTATATGCCTAATACCGTGCTTCGTTTATTCGTTGTTTTAGCATGTTCTTCAATGTGGACATCTAAAGCATTGGTTACAACTGAGTAAAAAGTGTGATAGTTTATCTCGTGGGATGTATCCGTGGAGGTGTGACCAGTGGTCACTCTCATTTTCGAAGTAAGCATTTTTCATAGTTGGTCTTTCTTTACACACTTTCCAAAGTACTTTTGAACTGGTTTGTTATGTTTGCCCTATATCAGAGACGTGCAAGGATCTTTGCCGTTCCATTGCTTTTTTACTTTTGGGAAAATGAAATAAAAAGGCTAAGTAAGATGAACTGGGTGTATGACCCAAGTGGTAATTGAATTTTTATCTAGGAAATTGGGGGTACTCATCTCGTCTTTACTGAGGTCACTTTCGTGATGGATGATCTACTTATCAATTCAGTTCACCTCCTTTTTTTTGAGCAGAATCCTATAAAATTTTCAGCACTCTCTATAACAACGTTGTTGGTTTAAAATTTGCCTATGTTCAGTGAATATGAAGAACTCTCTTTGTGGATTTCTACACACAAGCATTGAGGTTGCATCGAAGTTTTAGAATGGTTATGAGTGGTTTAGTAGGTCTGATTGGGTTTGGTGTTTTCTACTGAAATCCATTACTCTTTCACGAATTTCATCACCCATAATGGCCTTTCCAAACTCGTGTTCGTTGATACAAAAAATAAAAAGATTGTTGTAAAAGCGAAAAGTTTATCAACTATCCCCGATATTAAGTGTGAGTTCACAAAATAACTCGAGAATATTGCAAATAGGAAAGTTTAAAAAAAAATGTATGAAAAACGTGCCACTATGTGATTTCATAAAAAGTTATTCACAGGGATTATGTTAGAACACATTAGCGCATATAATCTAAATTGCGTCCCAATAAGTCATCTTACATCAACAAGATCATCTACGAGTTTATGCATATGAGGACGATGTAGATGCTTTAGACCGCGTAAGAAAAATGTAAATAAATGGTCGACTTGAGGAACTCAACGAGACGAGTTAAAGTTTATCCGCTCAAATATGATTATTTTTCAACACATCATTGGATATTTTCTATTTGCGAAAAATTTCCATAACTCTCATATCGTTATTACCGAAAATTGGAAAATGAAACAAAAATTCCATTTCATTTGAATTTCTCGATCACTGTATTGAGTGTTAGATTAAGTGGTATATAGAAACGTAAGCAAACAGTGGAGCCCACAATGACACAAATATAGAGAGTATGGAATTGCGATGGTGGAATTCACTCCTAAGAGAGTTGTTTATTTTAGGGAATTGTTATCCGGAAAACACTTTGTTAACTTGAAAAACGCAACGAATAAAATAGGAAAAGAGTGCATGAAAGCGATGCTGTACCAAGAGTGTGAGTGATTTATTGTTTTGACGCTATGATGTTGTTGTGCACTTAGATCTGAAATCCTTGTGAAAAGTTTTCATATTGTTATGAGAGGGGATGATGATCTATATTATCAGTATTGTTACGATCGGTTGCTTTGCACGTATGCATAGGGCACAAATCAGTTTTTTGAGATTGAAAATCACATAAGCATCTCCGTTCATCTTTATTTTCACTCGTCGTCTTTGCTTTCTTCATACCTATTTACGTACTATGCTTTTCTATTGCGAAAAAGAAAGCACAGGCTGTGGTTTTATGCTTTAGAGATTGCGCTTTGTTCACCTTATGTTTGTACGGATCGTATAAAGTGCTATCGCCTGCTATAACGTTATTAACTAACTATATCGAGAAGTCATTTATTTGAGTGTCGGGAAAGTAGTCAATGAGAAGGTTGAAATTCTGTTGATTGATTAATATAGGATCGTCGATTGCAGCACTATATGACAAGGAAGATCGCCAAAATTGTTCCACGAAAAATGGTGGTGCCTATTGGACAAACCTTTACTGTAGATGAATAAGTAGAGGCAAATTTGAAAGTTTTTAATTTTTAAGACAATAATTCCCTAGATGAGAATCGATGAACGATTCCTCTGCATCAATATGAGCATCATTTATCAGCTATTCCACTATAATAAAGATATGCGTTAATAAACAGAAGCATAAAATTTCTTCAGTGATCCTTTGATTGGTCGATGAAACGATCATGATCTACACTGAGATCATAACGTTGTTGTTTTTAACATTCTATATTATCAGCCATTTTGCCTATTCTAGAATCATTCATCAATAAAAGAGTAAAAACCTCGATTATGTGTTGCCTACCTTTGCAAAAGGCGGACTATATGATCACCTGGGTGCTATATATGTGAGCATCTTTGCGCATCATGTGGTGCGATAATCACAATCACAGAACTAAGCACCAGTGAATAAATTTTTGCATATATGATATACGCCTCACATTGACCCTATTCATCCATTTCCTGAGGGTATGTGCATATTCAAAAGAGGAAAATCTGTTGTAACAAATCGGGGGATAGATAGATGATGTATGAATTTGAAACTAATAGTAGAAGAGCAGATTGAAGAGGCTCAAAGAGATCGTCGTTCTAACCGGTTTTTGCACAAAACATTTGCTATAGCGCATAAAAAATGTAGAGAATTTGTATAGCCTGTCGGCTTTGTAGAAATAGGTCTCTATTAGTTGGAATTTTGCATATTGCAAATTCGGATTTGTAAAACGCATCGTGATAGTTTCGTCCTTATCTTTTCGTACTTTTATGGCGCAAGCCTACGTCTCTATTCGGAGTTTCATCTCAACAATCACTGAACTTAGGGTTATTACCCTTGTGGACATGATTGACCATATTTTTAACGAGCACCCAAGTGATCAAAATTTGCATCTTTGTGATATATTTCACACTTTTCGGATAATATTTTGCAATTGGCCGTAGAACAACGAATCCTTCACAAGAGATTTATTCGTTCAATCATATCAATTAGAATATTAGTGCGGCAAAATATATTACAAACTGCTTGCTAGCAATTTATAAAATACTTGGCACAGTAAGCGCCAACGGAATTGCAAATTATTCTCATTGACGAACATTGCTCGACCTGTTCGATGTTAACGTCGATACGATTAAGGGATCTGCAGATTGATGTTTGAAGCGTCATTCAAATGTTTTATGAATGTTTTGGTTGAAGGCCTTGTTGCATCAATTGATATATTCATAAATATACCAATAAAACTATGAAAATTTAAAAGAAAAACTTTAAGCAATTCTTTTTGCATGTTTTCCACCTTCAGAAACAGCTGTTCTCTACACAGTGTGCACAATTCGCTTATCTTTGCATTGAATCGTGAGAAGAGTGCAACAAAAGTGGTGAAGGATTTGCTTGTGGTGGAAATATTTGCTTCGTTATGTTCGTGATCACTATTCCATTGACGCTATATTTTCTCATATTTTTCAATTCGGTTTATTCAATTATCAACGGTGATCGAGTGCATTGGCAAGAACATGGCTATTTAGTTAAGGTTAGTGAATCATCATTGCACACTCATTTTTGCATTGATATCAGAAAGCTTATCAACTCACATTTGCAATTTTATTTTCTATACGAGGAGTTTTCATCTCGAAGTGATATTCTTTTATACGAAAATAATAATCGCAATTTTTTTTAATTCCCATAATTAAAGGACATTATTATTCATAGCTAAAGTGTAGTTAGTATAAGCAAACTTAAAACACTAAGGTGGACTTTTTCTTTCCAATTCATTAGAATGAAGAAAATTACTCATTATTTCTGTCTGCTCGAATAGGCATTTAAGAAAGTCATATAGACTTTAACGTAATGTCCTCAACAGAGAAACCAAAAGTGGTGATTAGTAATTCACTAACTGCTATCGACGCTTCATACACTCGGGAATGACACATTTACTTGCATTGAAGTTCTGAGTTTTTATGGAATTCCATTTTTTCCTTTCTAGTGATCAGAGAATGCTAGTGAAGACTGCGATCATAACTCAATTTTATGTGATACACTTAGTATTGGCAATACCATTTAGTAACGAAAAAGTTGTTTGAATCTATATTTCTTCGTTGTTGATTTCATCTTTATATTTCATTTTAAGATTTTCTCACGTGAAAGAAACTCGAAAATGGTGACAAGCTGTAGCGGTTCGGTGATATCCGCTTCACTCGTGTTGACATCACCTCAATGTCTCTTCAATTCGTCCACTAATCGAAGGTTTTAATTATATTTATCGATCTAATTTATGATTGTAAACGCGGAATTAGCAGATAACTACACATTACAGCACTCCCAATTGGTAATGAACTATTTATGTGTACAACAGTATCGTCACTTAATAGTCTTCCTCAAAAAGGACAGCAGTGAACACTGAGGTGGTGACGGACAGCAAACATCTAAATAACAGTTGAAGAAATGACCCCTTGCACCGAATGACTCCTGCACAATGCGCTAAAATGAAAAATGCATTGTGAAGTATTGCATTAATATAAGGTATGTGTACAGCGACAATGCCTAATGGAATAAAATATGTTGAATTAAATTGAATAATTGCAAACAGGTTCGACGAAGTGGCTGTGAGTGTGCCACCATTCCGAAAGGCAAGAACAGTTCGTGCTGAAATTGTGAATAGCACCAACTCGTGGGCACTGCTAAAGATTCCTGCACTTTCTGTTAAGGAGGTGAGTATGTCTGTTTTTGTGTGATGCGGTATGCTTTAATGACGAAAGCAAATAGCTTCGTTGCTCTTTAGAATTCATTTTTGTTCGTTGATGCTGACTGTGATGATGTGATGATGCATCATCGGAAATTAAACACAACAACTGCCTTACTCACATTGAGCATCAGCACATTGACAAATATTTCAAAGAAGTGAACTACTTGTGTTTCGCTGTTCATCTTCCATCGTTGTTCGACGGCGGGAATGAGGGAATCCATGCATCACAAAACCGCAATTAGTGACGGTTTAGATTCCACATATGTTGTAGATGATTAAAGCAGAGAGCCGATCAAGTTAGAAAATGTGCTAAATTGGTTGACACGATGTATAACTTTGCATTTCGTTCATCTCACCAATCATTTCTACAGATTAGCAACAATGAGTGCATATTACAAAGGAATCCCTTCATAAGTTATTTAGTTTTCTCTAACTTGATCAATGTTGACCGGAAAACTGATCAATGTGAAATACGCGTAAATGTTTTTGCACTTCATAGTAGCAGCTGTTTCAGACGTTAATGTATAAATTTATACCTCTGACTTCACTGGTTTTCAAGGTGAAACTATCGAAGGAATAAACACCACGCACAGTATACGAACAGAACTCGAGTCATCAGAAAGCACTTTTGTAAATAAACAAGTTTATAAAACGTTGTAAAAAAGGGCAATACTGAATCGCAAGATCGGAGTTTGCACTAGGGAACGAGGTTGTTGTCAAGAGGACGTAAGGAGCTGTACCATCCATAAGAAGCATATTGCTGCCTGCATGGCAATCGCAAAGTGTAGTAGAATAAAATGACTTGTAGCGGAATGGTATAAACAATTTATAACTGTTTGCCGTTCATTTAAAAACATCATAGGACAGGTATGTTCATCGTCTGTATCTCTCGAAGATTACACGTTTCTAAAATTTACCTCATGAGTTTACATCATTTATTATCCTTCAATATCTCAGCGGAGCAACAAATTAGATGGTAAATAATTGAAAGGTACTCCATGAAGTATATCATGAACAGTTATTATGTATTTACAAACGTCATGATTGAGCTATATTTGTGGGAAACATTGCTGAGCAGATCATCGAGGGTACTTCATTTGGCGATGAATGAATCGCATTTCTACTTATGAGAGGAAGTAATTTTTCGGCAGGTTGATTACAGCTTTGTCCTCCAAGTCCAACACCGAGACGCGTCGTACAGCTAAACGTTCGTCTCTCACTTGTGCGTTCTTCACATGTTGTCATCGACGTATCAGCGATCACCAAAAGACGTTGCTGGCTTACTGGATTCGCCACCACTCCCAATGGTTCATATCAAAATATTCAGCACATTTTTGTGTTTGATGCTTACCTGAAGTATTTCAGCAATTTATGCTACCAAAACCTTTACTACGAGAACTCCACTTAACGGCTAAGGGATTAAACGAAATCAATAGGGAAATGGAGATGAGTTGGGTAAGAGAAAAAACAATTATGTGAGCAAATTTGATAGGATATACACTTTGTTGTTCCAGTCATCAGATCAGCCAATATAACAAGCTCCCAAAAAATAATAACAAAGTGCCCAACATGATCTGGTGGTGCATAATTATAGTAAACTCACTGTATGCCTCTAGGGCATTCTTACTGTAGCTGATATGGTAGAGTATTGATTACGTCGATTCAATCTCGTATCACTGAAGGTGTAAGATCGGATAGGTATAACCTGAATAACGCATTGATCCATCTTTTAAATGATCCGTCAGTTTTGATTAACGTTATGAACATATGAAACTAGCGAGAAGCTTAAATATGAGTGGACGGTAAGAGATGGTAGCCAGTCTTATCAGAAGAAACGCACAAGGAAAATGGGTTTTTGTGTAATATCTATCAGAATATATTGGTCAAACATTTTACGTTACGTACTTTGATTCACTCCGCTAAAAATCATCATTATAATCGCTCACAAATCTGACAGACACCGTTATGGTGTCGACAGTACATTTCCATTATTGTTGGAGTGCTCTATTTTATAATTTTATATAATGGAAGAAATTGAATTCATTGATGAGGAGAACATTCGGCATGACATTGTTGAAGTGATAATTAATTATGTGTACTGATTATATGAATTTGTCGAAATTTTCGGAGAGAATCATTTTGTTTATAGCGGCTGACTTTTTAAATCAGTACGATGTGCGAATGATTGGATTAGGTTCGTTGAAGCACTCTGATGATAGCACTTCGGATGCGCTTCTTTACAGAGCTGATATAATCGCCAACAAAAGTGCATGCTGGGTATGTAACATTTTGAACTCTGCATTGCTGCTTTTTAAAAGTTTTTTTTTTTGCTGACTCATCATAAAACTGCACAAAATTATTTTTGCAGATGAAATAAACTCAAGTATCGATCGATATTTCTCTGAGGTGATGTGAACATCATCTGAAAAACGTAGCTAGCACGTTCTAGGGGAGGCAAAGATTTCATGAGGCGTTATTTGTGCATTTGNAAACTGCACAAAATTATTTTTGCAGATGAAATAAACTCAAGTATCGATCGATATTTCTCTGAGGTGATGTGAACATCATCTGAAAAACGTAGCTAGCACGTTCTAGGGGAGGCAAAGATTTCATGAGGCGTTATTTGTGCATTTGGGGGAAGGACAGATTTTTCACTGGAAATTGACTCTTGAAAGTCATTGAAATTGCAGCTATGAAATTTGTTGATCATCGTTTTCAGCCATATCTCACTTCTAGAATAGAATTCCAACTTTATCAATAATATTTTAAAGCTTTAGAAGCACTCGAGATGCTTCACAGTTGCAGTTACGCTGACAACTACAGTTGGAGTTTAGAGGAGATATCGTAGAGAACAAGTGCATCTAAGTATAAAGTGAGTATATCGTAAGTGGAGCTTTAATCACGTCTTGTGAGCATTCACGAAACACTTACTTTTGCTTTCAATTAAAGATTTTTCATTTTCATAGCATAATAGCTTTCCACATATGAAAATTGCTTTTTCCTCTCCAGAGCAGTATTATTTCCGGTGCAGGTGCATCAGAAGCAGCATATGCCGCCTATTTCTGCATCAGTGCCTTCAAAATTTACAGAAGAATTGCACTGATCACTGAACAGAATAAACATTTCACTTCCTTGTGGGTGATTATCTAACTCGATGCTTAATCGTGTTTTATATTTTCATTAGTACCCTTAAATGAACTTCAAATGCAAATGTATGGTAAGCTGCAGTCTTCAAACACATCGCTTTTGCGCTTTTACGTTTAACAATAATTGCTAGTACGGACCTTATAAAATGATTTACATTAAACTAAGAATATAGCATATTATTATTTTCATCGTCTAATGTGGACATTTGATCGGCACGCTTAGTTTAAAGCTGAGGATGATAGAACGCCTCCTTCGCTAAGGTTCGATGTGCAGTAAGTTTCTGGCTTCTGGGTCCCGTGACCTCTTCGCAGCAATTCTGGCACGATTCCATTGGAACCGGGGGGAGTAGTTGCGCCTTTTTTTACAGATTCGATGGCGATTGCTACTCTTTGTAGATATTGCAAATCCTGGAAATTTGAGCAGTAGTGCTTTAAGGCGATATTGTTCCT
>JAAVTS010002877.1:690-15321 GCA_022845575.1 Baylisascaris ailuri
GAGGGAGGTGGAGCAGGGGTTGGTTGTTGGGAACGACCTTTGTTTAATCGTTTGATAAAACTGCTGATCGATATGGTGCGTTCGCAACGTATTACCTTTCCGCATTTTGCAAAAAACACCACCCGCGTTTTATTGTCGATGACGTCACCCTATTTGTTGCCTAGCCAAAAACAATGGAAGTAGTGTTGTATGAGCGTTTCATTCTTCATTCCTTTACAAGTTATTTATTAAGATAGTTGTTTATTAGTATGCTTTTTATATTTGAATAAAACGATGTATGTAGCATCATCGATGTTGGTGAATTGCTTTGCTTTCATGGAAGGATTTCAACTCTCTTATCTTCAGTGATGAGAATGATAGAATGCTAAGGGTTAACGATGACCACTTTATGGTTTGTTCAAGGAACTTGAACTGATTCATGACGCCAGAGTTGACAATTACACTCGTGCTTGGTCATTTCCGCCACGAGTTTTGTATGCTAGAAACTTGTTTCAGTCTCATACTACCTCCTTGTTTGTTGTCGCCAGGTTTAACACATCGCTTCCACCCCCACTTCCTTTTTTACGCCTGAAAAACCCGAATCACCGATCCTTTTTGCTCGAGCACGGATTGTTCGCCTTGCAAAACCATAGCCACAGAGGTGAGCAATTACAACTGATAACAAATACAGAAGTAGGTGATCGTATTCAATAGTGCCCTACTATACATGAAATATGAATGAATAATATAAATAAAACCCATTATGGGCCTTTGATTTGTGTTTTTCCTTCGAAATGTCCCATATTTGCACCAGACGTTTGCACGCATCGGCTTAATGTTGCACTGGCGCGTGCCGAGACGCCGATTCTTTATCACTCGCTGCACTGTCGTATGCCGGTCGCCTGACTTCCGCACTTGGCATTTTTCCATATTTTCTCGAAAATGTTTTCATTGAATATTAGTCTCGAAAATGAATGTGTGCTATCAGGAATAATCATTTATCTTTCATTCTATCGGTCGAGCTTGCTTTGCTTTTATATTTGCATTTAGTGCGCTGAATAATCCAACCTAAGTTTCCAAGTTTTTCGCGTGAACCTAAGCAGCTTGACGATCGGTATGCCAATTTACAGCTTTATAATGAAAAATAATGAAATTGTTTACGATGTTTTGTTGAGGGCATATAATTTGAGGCATAGTGGTCGAATAGATTCGACCGATGAGGCGGTAAAAGTTGCAATTTAATGCGAACATTCAGCATTGAATATTTGCTTGAATCTTCGATAGGTTTAGGTCACTCTATCACCGATACAATTATTCCCTTCAAAAATATTTCTTCCATTTCCTATTTTTTACTGCTCAAGTTTCGCCTCTAATTTCTTGCAATTAAAGTCTGCAGTGATAGTGTCAGATTTAGTGCTTCTATTTTTAGCAACATTGAGTATGCATTGTTTTTGTCTTTGTATTTTTCAGTAGAAGAATAAAGCCAATAATATAACTCATTTGCTAGCTCACCTTTAGTTTATCATTAATTTACACATCTACCTATGATCCTATCGCGTTTAAGTGGTGGGGTTCTTTATCAAAGAGCAAGTTTGAAGCGGAAGTAAATGGCATTTAGAGTGTGGCAATAGACGATGTGGCATGAGGCACGTCGTCAAGAGAAGCTTATTCGATCGCAAATGATCGACAGTGTGAAGAGGAACGAACGCCGAAAGCTATTTTATGAAAATGTGGTAAGTCTGATGCTTTTTGCTTTTTTTTCGATTCACATCACATCGCTAACTCCATTTTGCATCACCGGACTCCAGTGGAGCCGTTGAGGGGGAAGTTAAGCGGGATCAAGAAATGCCCCACCGCATCGAAATTTGGCGCCGAATGTCAGTTGATAACCGTTTATGATTGATGGTTCAGAGACCTTGAGTGGACAGGTGTGGACATATTAGATTGCCATAGTGGGCTAATTACTCATAAGAGCTTGTAGAATGCGCCTAAAAAGGATCTCTTCAATGCATTAACCAGAAATCGTTTTATGCAATAGCTTGTTTTGCTCGACCCTATGGTCTCGGCGCCCCCATGCTTCTGAAGTAGGCAATGGTGGCCCCATGCTTCTTCTGAAGTCGGCAGTGGTACCCCCATGCTTCTTCTGAAGTCGGCAGTGGTACCCCCATGCTTCTTCTGAAGTCGGCAGTGGTGTCCTCATGCTTCTTGTGAAATCGGCAGTGGCGCCTCCATGCTCCTTCTGAAGTGGCAATGGTGCCTCCATGCTTTTTCTGAAGTCGGCAGTGGTACCCCCATGCTTCTTCTGAAGTGGGCAATGGTGCCTCCATGCTTCTGAAATCGGAAATTTGGGCATGGGACTTCTCACATTTTTCAATTCTTGCATTTCTTGGTCTCGCTGCGATCTGTTGTTTACATTTTGATGGCTGTCAGCGCAACAATCGATTTGTAATTTCAAGCGTTTAATATGTTGAAAAGGCACACCTCGAATTTTGCTGACAAGGTCGCATCATTCCTTTGGAAAGAACATCTTGGCACCTTTCTCGCCTCTCTTCCCTTTTCCTTCTCATCCTTTCATATCCTTCTTTCGTTGCGCATATATCATGTAATTACTTCAGCGGAGTGAGTTTTGAATTTGCATAAAAAATAGTTAATTAAATTGCCGTATCGCAAGAAGGAATGGGGGTTGGGAAAAGCGTGATAAGCTGATAATTCGTTCCATGATGCTTAAAGGTTAAGTGAATAAATAGATCGTATATCCGTAATCACATCAGCACGTTATCACGCTCATTGATGATATATTCTAGAAATGACTAAAGCATCGTTGAATTCATTTCCATCAAGAGATTTTTTCTATATTCTTTCTTAAATACCGATGATTTGAACCATTTCGGTTGATTTTGCATCCATATGTTGAGAGGATATGCATCAAAGATGTCTAATCGGTCTAAGAATATATGATAGTAATTATCCATTACGTAACTAAGTAATATTCGAATTTAATTAAAGCAGCAATTTTGTTGCCTTTTGAGTTGATTTATCTGTTTCTACAATTATTTCCTCTTTTATTTATCACATATTTTTTTCAGAGGAAAGATCCAGAGCAATTCATGCAGATCCATGGCCGCAAATGTCAAATCCATGTGGATCCAACTGTTGCCCGTGCTGCAGAAGCATCTAACATCCTGTAAGTTGTTAGAATTGGAGATATAAAGAAAGAGATTAGATGGGAAATGACTCTTTTACATAGTATTGGAGCCAGCGATAAATTGACCATATTAAATCAAGTATAGATGGGAAGATGCACCTGGAAGAATAAGATTGTTTCTTTTCTTTTGGATCAAATTTTGTGGCTAATGATTTCAGAGTTCCAAAGTTTCAACTTTTATATCAAGTTTTAACGAAATCAAATTTAAACAAATATATCAGACTTTGAAATCAATAAAGAAATGAAAATTTAAAAAATATGCGAGGAGTAAAATGTGTTATTCGTTGTCTATTTTACTCCGTTTTATTTATAAAGGTGTTCATATGTGGATGGGTTATTTGCAGACGTAAATGGCAAGGTGATCCGCAAGTTTTGATCGATCGTTTCGATGCACGTGCACATCTAGATTTCGTTGCGGAAGTTAAAAAAGATACCGACGATCAGCGGTACATATTCTTTTATTTTTATTCATATTTATTTATCCTTATATATGCATATGCGTTAATTGTTGTCTACACTAACTAGAAATAATATTATCACTGGAAGATGACGTTAAAGGGGGTCCAATTGTGGAATTTTAAATCCTCCGCCTTTCTACTAGGTGGTCTAGCAAGTAGACAGGCAAGCACATCGAACGCTAACTTGAATACTGCGGTATGAATTGTCGATCGCTTATTAGTAAGTGTTGTATCGATTAGTGTTGAATTAATAAATAATAATTGGTTATTAGCAGATGAGAACATGAGACACGTTTGTGATCGGGGAATTGAGTTTCATAGATCAATGAGCGCTATGCGCTCGTTGATTAGTGTTTGACTTATGTGATCAGTCGATATGGTTAGGTGTATCGAAGAGTGCCTTGCGGCAAAGATTGCTTTTTATTGCTTAACCGATGATGTTTTTTTTTCAATGTTCGCTTTTCAATAAGAGCTTTTTTTTGTTGTAATGATTTATTAAGAGATGAAACTATGAAATTATTCACCTCTTTTGGCACTGTACCTCCAAAAAAAGAAAAAAAATTCATTTTCCCTTTGTCATGTCAGTACGAAGTTGTCTTTTTTTTAACGTTGGAATGGGTCGCATGTTAACATGGTATTTCTTGAAATTTTCAATCTTTTTATGGAATGTTCACTGAGGAAGGGATGGGGGGAGTTGAGAGAGAAGGAAGGGTGAGAATAGGATCGGAACTAAGGCTTGCGATTCGAGTGGCAATTTAAATTTACTTTTAAACTATTTGTATCATCAAGCATCACCTTTGTCCGGTGATGGCCAGGAAGGGTTAATGATGCTAAGGTATAAGATTACAGGCCATCGGTGGATGTAGAAGAGCTGCAGTGTGATTACGAGAGGTATCGAATTCTCATTCTGAACGAGTTTGATAGAGGTATGTGAATAAATAAAAATCTATCGTCCTCAAGCAGCATGACAACAAGCAATATGCTAGCGATTTTCTTTTTCGATGAGATGATGATGATCGATAAGTTTTTATTTATTTGATCGCTGACAACGAAACGGGATATCAATTTTTATGTTCGGCAAGTTTAGTTCGATCGGTTGGTTTTATTGCTGCATTTATTGCATTGAAATAGATATCGTTTATAGTTATTAAAGACTTAAATAATACTCGAATGATTTAGTTCATTAAATACTTCAAATTTTTCTGATTTTTTTTTCTTAATTTGGGCGTTTGTTTAATTCTCTCTAATCAAAGTGTTCATAACTGATAAATGCTGTTCTTATTTGTAAGTGACATATACAACATTCCGTATTGTGAGAACTGGGAATTAGCCGTTTTAAATTTGTATTTAGATGGATTGAGTTATATTATTCAAATTCATCCAAAATTCACATATTTCTTCATAAAATTTGGAGTATAGGTTATATGTTTGGATATCCTATTGACCGAATAAGTCAGAGGTATGGAGCAAATTTCATGAGGATCTTTGAACACACCTGATATCTGATAGGCGCATTTAATCTTAAGTAACAACGACCATATATGAGGATATGCGATGCAAAAGGAATGAAATGAATTGTGTATTCTTACTATCTGCAGTAATCGTTGGGGCATAGTGAAATTTTTCTCGAATTAAAAGTGAAGAACTGTTTTACCAATCTTTAAAACGATAGAAATATCTTACAAATCAGTTTTGAAGAAAATCTTCCCCTACGAGGCTATATAGCCAAATAAGAGATCAAAATATGCAAATTAACTTAGCAGAAGTGGGCGGAAGAAAATGATTTCTCAACTCGTACCTATGATTTGCGAACTTTATATACCTGTGTATGATACTACATATCTGTTATATATAGTTAGTAATACATTTTTGACATGATAGTTTACTGTGTAAATGCATTTGTTGTAATTTATTGAACTGTATTTTAGTATCGGAACGTACATTTCTGAAGGAAATTGCTGCGAAAGAATTTTGGCCTGATGAATCGACTTCAACGAATCGTATCGAATTGGAAAAGAAAAAACATTCGTAAGGGGTTTTAATTTCTATTCTTTCGTTTATATAGTATTGCGTTCGAAGTTATTTATTATAAAATTGATTCTATCAATGCAATATTGAATTATTAGCATAATATTTTAATTTGGAAAATTTGTAATTAGAAGATCTTTGATACTTGATAATAGGTTTCTGAAGCCCTCGTCGTTCTGGCTGTATCAACTGCTGCTTATAGCGACTTATTTCAGATGGAATCATTTTTGAATCATTTGCTTCTTCTATTTCGTTTTTACAATTGTTTTGGTTTTATTTATTTTTATCTATAAAAATTTCAACTCTCTTTATCAGTTATCATTATTCATTTATTTAAATAAACAGCCCGATTTACTGCCGTTGTTTTTCATCGTTTATTCAAGCTGTTCATTAAGCTGTAATTTACGAATAAGATTATTTCTAGACGAGATAAGAAGGCAGCTGTTGCATTCTCATATGAAGATACAACAACAGTGAAAGGAGCCACTCAATCTCAGCTATCCGATAGTTCAGATGATGAAGATGAAATAATTGAACCCGATGAATTTGGTTATTGTTTTGTTTTTGTTTTTTTTTTTTTTTTTTTTCTTTTAACTTGCGTTCATTTTTAATCGCTCAGAATTTAACTACAGTAGCTGTTAAATTGAGATTGATGGATTCCTTTAAAAAGTTTTGTTTTTCCAATCCACTATACTCTTGCTTAATTATGTAACGTTTTAATTAATTGATACGAAAAAGAATCTGTTGAGGAATCGAAGTCCCTTTTGAGGAATACAGCTTAATTACTGCTCTATGCGTCAAAATTTTTTGTAGCGATAACTGCGATATGTGCTGATTTATATAACATACCGCTTGCTTCTTTTCTAATAATTGTTAGTGGCAACCTCAACGACCCACCGTATTGCGAGTAGAAAGTAAGGGTTTCGATGAATCTCAAATAATTCTACTCATGTCAGTGAAAGTCTTTTTAATTACTGCAAGACGAATTACCTAATTGCTATAGAGGGGAAGTCTTAGTAGTGTCCGAAACCATATCTCGCAGCGATCAAATGTGTAAGCACTTATGTGGAAATGATTACTGCAGCTTATTTGCCTCGATTAAATAGTTTTAAGTCACCTCAGATCCAAAACCTTAGGTAAAATCAAGAAATCTAAAAAGCAAAACTATCAGGTAGGAAGTATATTGATGGCCCGGGCACTTTAAAATTATTAATGGTCACTTTGCTTCTCGACAGTGGTGGAAGTAGACAGAAAGATTAATGGGTAAGTCCTCAAGAAAGCTCTGTGTTGGTGCAAAAAATCCTTTCGCGATCTAGCATCTTACCAAAAGCTTTTTCCTTAGTTCGGATTCAGGTGATCGAAAAATGCTATCCTTGCTTTTTTTTTTTTAATTCCATGGGATTTATTTGAGGGATGCCATTACACCGACCCATGCTTTCTTTCTAGGCTGAGACCCGAAATCCCTATTATGAACAGAATTGAAAGATGTGTCGTTACAAGGATAGTTGTATTGATAACTGAAGAGAGCCGATCTACTTATTACTTCCTCTGCAAATTTCATTTGATCTAATATCATCGGACTCCAAATATCCCATTCCCCTTCACTTTCAATAAATTTTCTGTCTTGAATAAACCTTTCTGCTTAGCCTAAGGCGATGAAACGATTCTAATCTTGATGCCTCCTCTTTCATAGGAAACGTTGAAAAAATCGGGTTTTTATGCACATAAATTCTTGATTGATTTTATTCTTTGCCCAACTTTTTTGGTAGCAGAAATAAATAATCGTATTCAATAAAACTTCTTCCTGGAAAAAGTTTAGGATCCACCGGTGCTATTCGAAGTTATATGGCATGTTAGCCGACGGATATAATAACGTGAGCGTTATCCTTATTTTAAAATTCTTTGAGGATGTTTTCGTTTGTAGTGAACCTAAACGTTGTTTTTTGAATCTTTATTCCTAATTGTGGTCTTTGAAATATTAAACCGCCGTATTTCTCGTCTTTATTGGTCAGTTCTTTAGTTTATTTAAATAATTTTATGAAAGAGCGTTGCAGATTTGAAATTTGATCTCGACTCTTTGGACGCCGAACGAAAACGCAATCTAAACAAATTGGCCGCCAAGTATGGTATAATGTCGGGTGCATTCACAAAACTCCTAAAAATGGATCGTCGCGAACAGGACGAAACCCATCAACTGAAGGAAATTGAGAAGGCGAAACTCGCACTCGCTGTCTGTAATTCTCTGTTTTCTTCACATAGAGCAGTTTCATTTTCGTCTAGAAAGTATATGTGCCATCACGATTTGTGCACTCTCTATCGGATGAACTCTACTCTTTTGGAAACGATATTCACACATCGATGCGTCTTTCGACTCGCTACTTCCTTGAAGGGTGTCATGCTTATTCAGAATTGCGCTTAGGAAAATGCCACATTTCATTTCGCCCTTCCTGGTTGATTGAGAAAAGGGTGACTCTTATCACGTTTCATCCTGCACAATAAAACGGATCTTTTCGAGGATTTTGTTTATGAAGGATGTGCGATGTTCACACGTTGGATCAAAAGCGGCTAGAATCTCAAGAAGATAAGCTTCTGTCAACGCTCGATCTCAAAAGAGAACGTGTTTAAAATTGTGTGTTTATTTGATGGGTTGCCCAGCTGAGGTTACTTGGGGAAATTCATTTCGGTTGTGGCATCCAAAAAATCGTGAATCCGGATTCGGCTACTATCCGAAAAATCACGAACATAGCACATCTTTGAGGGGAGCTTGGCTTCGACTCTGGTTCCTTTGGAAACTTGTCCTCGACTCAGAGATGTATTGCCCCATCTTAGGAAAAGAACTTTCATTCCAGCATGAATGAGCCTTCGGAAATTTGCATACAACTTATCTCTCCGAGGAGCTATGGAAGCCTTTTTCGACTGCGGAGCCTTTGTTTGGTAACTAACAGATGGGATAGGAAAACCGTGGCCTTGAGCCGCATAAAAAAGGCCTTTAGTTCCACTACTGTTACCAAGGTGAGGAAAAAGGGGCTTTGGGCCACACAAAATGCGAGGAATCAGCCAATTATTGCTTAAAATATGTAAAATATCCATGGCGCATTTGTCGGCACGACAAAGTATCAAATTTTTTCCCATTTTATGCAGCGTGGATTACGAGTTCCCCTTTTGCACGGCCCAAGACTATGGGCCTACATGGCCGAGCCGCGATTTCCCCTATTCCTTAAAAAATTATACGTTGGTGCCATTTGTTCTAAACTTTGCATGAAATGACTGATACAATATCACTGGAAGTCCACTGATAAAGTCATAAACCATAAAGATTGTGCATTTATTCTTCTCCCACACGATCGCTCATATCGTTTATATCGGTTAGGGCGTTTTGTCGTTGAAAAAATGCATTCGTTTATTTTCTTGAATATAACCACCCTGAAATTTGATTTTTTCTTTTTCTTTTTTTTGCTAAAGGCGTTCAGTGCGTCAATGTTACTCGATCCCATCAATAATTCAACCGGTAAAACATAGATGGTATCTTTTTTTGTAATATATGGAGATATTGTAGACTGATTTTATATGGCACATTCATTTTTACGATCTAAAGAAGCGAATGGATGCGCTTCCTTTTCCAGAACTAATCTTAGGAACATACCCTTTCTTCGGTTGTGTCTTCTAGAAATTTGGTTCCGATTTGAGCTCCAAACAATTTTGATTGAGCCTTGGTTCTCCTGATAAGCTAGGCATTCGATTCTGGTTGTTGCAGTCAAAAAAATTGCTCTTGCTTTGTTTTCTTAGATAAATTCATTTCTCCGAAGAACCTTAGCTGCAGCAGTGTGCACCGAAACAATCTACTCGAACTGCAGCTGCTGCTTTGATCCTTCGAAGAGTTTGGCTCCGGCTTTGAGCCTGAAAAGCAGCTCTTTTCTTTAGCCGTTGAGCGAAGTCTTCGCAGTGTCGACTGTGGCATTAGCCTCCCAGTGGATCACAAAAAATTAGTCCAGGCTGCGAAAAGTTTACCTGACTGTTCATCTGCACTGTCATTGTGAATGTTTTAAGTAAATAATATAAATCTTATAGCTGTGCCTATTTCAATGCCTTCATATGGTTGGTTTTAGTGGTGTTTTTAGTAGACACTTGCCACTAATTTCTTAAATGGAATATGCGTTTTTATTGAATCAGATGCAAGTGCTGTATGAGGGTGTCTGATTTGTTTTGCTTTGATATTCGAATCGGAATGACGACAAACTCTAGATAGACACCCCTTTCGGTTACTTTTCGTATTTGCTTTAATAGGAAACAACTCTGTGAATATTTGGAAAGACATATAGATAGGGTTTTTCATCAGAAAATTTCTGAAAACATGGAAAAGAAGAGGGATTCAAGCAGTTGTTTCAGGAAATGCGATAAACCCTTCAGAGGAGGGAGGGGGAGGTGGGATTCGTTTCCTAATACGAATAACCGAAGTTGGTGTGGATGGGAGTGAAACATTTTTTTTGCACGAAATCATCGAAGATACATAAATTTTAGGGCCGACAAGCAAAAGCGGAACGAGCACTTCTCAAAAAGAAACGTTCGTTGATTGTGGGTAAAGGTTGCCTGAATGAAGAAGCAACTACAACGCTTTTATCATTCGTCACTCAGAATATGAAACAATACGAAGAATCGTAAGTGTTGAGTTCCACTTTTGCATCTTTTTTTTGAATAAATGAAATGTTGGTAAAATAAACTTGCCTGGGAACTTGCATATGATAAAATATTTTACCGAAATCTTATTTCTTTCAACCTCTTTCAGAATAGTTTTCTTTGGTTTTTTTGCAGTATCTCCTGCCATTTTCCTTCGCATTCCGTTTTAGGGAGAAGGAAGAATTTCAAAGAGAGTGAGTCCAGCGAGCAGGGAGAGGGAGGGAAGGTTGAGGGCAGTGGCGTAGTATTGGTTGCTAAGAACTGCCTCACAATGAACGAGCTCTACGAAGGTGCAGTCTTTTAGTTTTTTGCACCCATTGTTTCGATGGTCGTTTAATCGCAAAAACAGCATAGAAAAAAGCCTTAACCAACCTGGTGCAAACCTGTACCATCACCGATTGGGTTGATTATTCATATTGTTGAAAGCCTTTAAGCAGCATTCCTTATAGGGTCAGTGATGACCATTCTTCCTTTCTGAGTTCGTGCCGTTGTCGCAAATGGTATCTGGTGTAAAGTGTGTTCTGGATGAGTTCGCTGTATTCTTTAAAATAATCTATTAAAGAGAGAAAGAACGAGGTAGAGAATAACGCGATGATCATTTCATGCTGGAATGCTCAATTTTTATCGTTGATCTTATCGCATAAAGCAATCACTAAGTTGTGACATGTAAGGCACCTGATTTTTTATAGGGGTCATTGGTCATTGATCGCCTTTAAGTACTTGAGTTCAAGAAATGCTTTATATTTTTCAAAATATTTAACACTATATCACTGCATTTTGAAGTTTCTTGGTAATTACGGTAAACTGAAATTTAATTTCAGGTCATCATCTTCGTCGTCATCGGATGGCGAAGAAAGGACAGAATTTATCACATCATTTGGAGATGAATGCGAGAATTCGGGTGGGAAAACAAATACAGACGAATTTCTGGATGAAGATGAGCGTAACGTTGTGCATGGACCCGCTTTACCATCCGCTGAATTCAGGCGTATTTTGTGAGTATATTGGCTTTCTTTTCTTATTGTTGCTAATTCCATAGTTCAGTTTGGTTATGTTGATCTGAAGATTTCACTTCTTCTAAAAACAGTTCCAAATCCGAGGTGAAAAGAGTTTGTAGGATTCGAAGCTGACGGAAGGTCACTTATATCGGGGGTTATAAACGGTGAGATGCGGTAATTTCCGTCTGATCTCTTACCGCCTTTTTTCTCTTCTGCTGTTTTATTTACGTAGATATTGAATTTGCTTGTATAGGAATCTATATTCTTATATGGGCGTGCATGTATTTATTTGCATACATGGACCTGTACAAACTTGAATGTATACGAGTTTACGTATGCACATATATCACCTACCAGACACCCGTAAAAAGCAACGAAAATGCATCTAAATAGCTTTTAAATAACGCAACCGGAAGTCCGAAACTAGTGCTTCTAACAGGTGTCATAAGCAATTCAAGGCGCAGAACTTGGTGACAACAAACGCTAGCTTAAAATTATTAACCTTGATTGACACTCAAAATTTTTTGAAAGGGAGAGAGCCTTCAAAATGGAACATATTTATTCATTTGAGAGACGTGGAAAGGTTTGTGTTTGAGGCTGATGATTTTAATAGTGGTGATTAGCTTTTAAAAAGTTTGTCATCTTTCATAGTAAGTGATGTTTTCACACTTTACTGGCTTCTTATCACCTGTCGAAGGAAGTTAACTGACGAAATCATTTCGATTGAAATTAGCAGAGTGAACCGAGTAAGAAATTAAGCAATGTAAACCGTTCCCCTGTCGTTACCCCGTACTGTCTTATTTACTGGCCTCCTCGAATTTGAGTCGTTTTTCTTGTGTTTCTAAGCGCTTATAGACTTGTTAGCCTCTAAGCTGAGAGCATGATATGTCAGTTATTTTATAGTATCGAGTTAGAGTAAGAAAGGTATTGTTTCAGTGAATTAAAAACACGTCATTCATCGAGTCCCGAAGATTTGAGTGGTGTAGCCTCAACCTCAGGCTCGGTTAAACGACGAGCGCGAAGCAAGTCACCGATGCGAAGAATACGATCGAAAAGCAAAGAGCGCGCGAACAGAAGGGATCGTTTGAGAAGCAGAAGTAGAAGCCGAACTAAAAGCAGATCGAGAGATCGAGAAAGGAGCAGAAGCAAAGGCAGAGAGAGGAACAGACGCGATAGAAGATCGACGAGCAGAGAACACCGAAGCAGACACAGATCACGGAGCAACCTCAGGTCAGTGCTAATTTGCACTATTTTTAGCGTGTTTTCTGTCATCTATGCAGATTGGCGATATTGAAGTTCCGGTAATGGACGATCTATGACCAAGTTTTGGCCGAGCTCGATCCTCTTGCTGAGGCAAACTGTCCTGAAACGTTAAGGGTTTCACTTTACTAAAATCGTTTTTTTGCATTCTGTCGGCAATTTTCTCGAGTCTTGATTGGAAAAGAAGACAAAAGAACATATTCAGAGTCTGTTTCACACTGGGATGATTTTTTAAAGGTAGACAATAATAGTCCGGTGAACCAATATTTTCGAGTATAAGGCGGTATGTTCCGTTCCAGCTTTCTTGTGTCTCTCCACTTCCTCTCGATTTTTAAGGATGCCATCCTGGTGCGATATTAATGAACTTTTGCTCAATGATTCTTAGGACCGATGCTATGCTTGGTCTGTTTGCAGTGTATCGCATTCAGTGATGCCCAGAAAATTCGGATTCATGCTATTTGATCTTTTCTGTGTTGTATTTATTGTAGATGTTGATTTCACAATACCTGATTCCTTGTTTCCCTAGTGTTCTATTGTTTTTCGATAGAGGTATCGTTCTTATGTGGTTTTTGGTGAACTCTCACTGAATCTCTTTTAATTGGGTAATGCTTGTGGGAAATGAGGTCACAAATATTTTTCCCCATTAGTAGCTAGTTAAGGTTTTATGATCGCTCATGAAGGAAACGTTGCCTGAAAGGTTCTGAGAGTAAATATCTGTAAGCCATTTTGTGTTTTGAATTGCATTACGGTGGTATCGGCTATTTTTTATGCAGTGAGAAAATTTTCATAATACCGAAGTGAATTATTTATTATGGTTGCAGTAGGGGAAGGAATAGAAGCAGTGAGGGAAGTAGAAGCCGTGAACGTTCATATCATTCGGCGTCGAAAACAGACGATGGGCGCAGACGAAGAAAATCACCGTCAAGCCCCTCTAGAAGGTTTCTTTGGCCTTTACGTTTCATGCCTGAACTTTTTCGTTGTCCCACTTAATCGGTTTTGATTGAACCTTCTGTATTCATAGATCCTTGTTGTTTTCCTCATTTGCATATGCAAAGCTCACATTACTGTATATTATGCTTTCCACCGGTGTCACCTAGGTGGCGCCAAATTTCGTAGAGATGTGGCGCTCAGATAACCTATTTTGAAGAACTCTGAAGAAATGTAGGAAAAACTTTTTGGCTTTAGAAGGAGAGAGACTGGGCAGACTGCCATTTTTGGGATCTGCAAACTTTAAACATAGCACTGCAGTGCTTTGACAACTTTAACGAGTTTTGTGCAAGAAAACTTCAATTTGCACTGGTTTCTGGTGGATTGCATGCAAAGTTGTGAACGATGCTTATGGAGGTGTATACATAATAGAGCGTGAGAAGAGTGGTTTAGGCTCCTAAACTGCAAAGAATTTAGGGTTTCTTTGATGGAAATTTCATTGATTTTGGCGGAAGGTGGAGGTGGAAGTGACTGATATCTGTTTCTTCTATGTGAAATAAGAAACATAAGTAGAACGTGTAGTCATTTTTGCAGTATTTTTTATTAGCTTATTTGACTTGGGATTTAAACATTCATTAAATAATCATTGTTTCATAATTTCATCGTTTAGTTTATTTGAGCGTTAAGCATTAGATAATCAAATGTTATATTGCAGGCGTGCGAGTGCTTCAAACGAGAGAAAAGACAGTGATCGTCGTTGGAGACGCTCTTCGTCACGTGAAAGCAGTCGACTCATATCATCACCTCCTGGCCAAGCAAGAGTTCGTTTTCCTTCATTTGTTTTCTTTCTCTCATCCACTTCTTTCCCTCCCCTTTTTTTCGTTCAGGCTTAAGGAATATCTTTCATAGCGATGGCATGAAACCATATTTTTGTGTCACTTTTCGCTCCTCCTCCTTTTGGCTCCCTCTTCTCTCCTCCTTTATTTAGGCGGGTTACCACTAATCGTTAATAAAACCTTTTTTCATTGTTGTGAACGTTTTGCACATACATTTATTTGTGTATTGGCGTGTATATATATATATATATATATATATATATATA
>JAAVTS010002879.1:0-24404 GCA_022845575.1 Baylisascaris ailuri
TGAACATACGTTGCACGACGCTTGCACCAAAACAATTGGACATACTGAAAGGTTTCGCGGGAACGCAAACAATGGGACATACTCTATATATGGCCTAGTCGAACGGCTGTGCCACATTCGGGATCATGAGCCGCCTGAGTACAATCGACCCTGCGCTAGTGGCTGCCACCGGCAATGTAGAGAACGCACTGCGGGAGAAGAATATCACGTACTATCAGTTCCGCCAGTTCTTCGGCGACGCAGCGTCGGCATTGCATTTTGCAGCGCGTTTCCGGCCAATTGCCAACGAGCGGAGCTGCCAGATTTGCCGTGGCCGTATGAAAATGTGGAAGCGGAAGTGCTGGCATTCCATCGAGGTGAGAATTCCAGTCCATTGTGATGAAACTGCTATGATCGTCTATGTTACATGATGATATCATGTCACTGCAGTGGCGATGCATGAAGACCGTGCTCAACAACCGCGGTCACGGAGGCCGTGTACAGAGGACGACGATTCCGTGCGCGATAGTGTCGATTCGCCGAGGAATAGTTTTCGAGAAGTTGCGCTTGCCGATAGCGACATTCCTAGCAGTGATGTTCCTGTGGTCGAACCATTCGCCACAACACATCATCTGCCACACCACTGGCATTGCACAGCACATCGCCGTGGACTGGGAGATGTTTATAAGGGAAATCTGTGCCGACTGTGTACAGAGGAGGCAGGTACATCGCAGTTTCGTATCCTTTGCAATGAACACATACGTTTGCTGTTGTTGCTAGCTATAGCATTCCTCGGCAAGCGTCGTGCAACGTATGTTCACACGCTCAAAAACTTTCGTTTCCGATGTCGAAACCAGCAGCTGCACTACGTAACGCATCCAAAGTTTTCATTTTTGCAGGCACCACTCGGTGGTCAGGGTTGGGTGGTGGAGGTGGACGAATCGGTGTTGTACAAACGGAAGTATAATCGCTGCGCGGTATGCCTTATATCCATCTCCCTTGCAACAGTAATCTTTATTGTCCTCTCAACATAGGTTCACCAGAGGTGGTGTAGTCCCTCCATGTTTCAGTTTTATCGCCTCCGTTAAGTACGTGCGCGTCGCGTGTAACGTGTGTTTCATGTAAAACACGTTGATGTTTGGCGCTGTCGAAGGAGGGACCGCCAATGCAGTTCTCTTCAAAGTGCTGGACAAGACGAGGACGACTCTCGAGGTGTTGATCACTCGATGGATCCGGCCAGGCGCCATTATAATACCTGATATAACGGACTGTCAGCGCTTGGGTATCCCCATTATACGGTAAGTTCTTTCGTTGCCGTCGTTGACTGTCCTTATATTGAAGAATTAGTTTTAGGAGAAAGCATCAAAAACGGTTTGTATGTGGAAACTGCAAAGGTACCAAGGAACAGGCGAAGCCTATTCTTTACGCACATGGGTTGTGCAGTAGAAACGTGCACTGCAGTACCATCGATCCCTCACACCGTAAAATTATTGCTGCTGTAGTCCCTTAGACAGTATGAATGCTGCAGTTTAACAACGTATAGCAGCTGACGCTCATCTTTGAGCCTTCACAACACTAATCCATTTATGATACCGCTGAAGACGTCGAATGCGCCGTTGGATTTTCTCGTCAGAAGTGTAGCTGGACTTTCGGAATGTTCCCAAGCCTACCATCCATGTAATGTCCGCACGAATATACACTAAGTGCATTATTGCAGGTGAACCACGGCAGAAGTTTCGCCCACACGGTCATGCACAACGGCGAGCTCCTTCGCGTCCACACGAACACCATTGAGGGGCTATGGAGCTACACCAAGCGGAAGTTCAAGACAATGCCAAGGATATCGCAAGCGAATTTTGAGTCCTACATCTCCGAGTTCCTTTTCTGTCGCATGACCAAAGACGACGCATTCCCTTGCTTGGTTGACACCGCCGGTCGGCTCTACAATCCATATTGATGCCGCAGGTTTGTTATAGCCGTTGTTGTTGTTATTGTCAGTGTTGCTGGTGCTGTTATCAATGTCATTGTTACTGTTACCGTCATCATTGTTGTTATTGCTAATGTTTTCACTGTTACCGTTGTTGTTATTGATGACTCTTATCCTTATTATTAAGGCAAATTTCACTTTTTCGCAGCAATCATGGCATACATAAAATGACTTCATTATATCCATTGCGAAAAAAGCGACGCCGTGGGTGAGCGTTGTTATATAGGATCCTTCTGTTGACTCTCCGGAGTGTCCGTAAGTCATACGCACTCCTTCACTGTTTCACATCATCATTTGGTATTCTGAATTGAACGGTTAAAGAAAAACCGCATCTTTCTGTTACAATTTTTCGAGTTTCTGTGATGCGCGTTAGTATTAGCTTGCAGAATGCAGAGTACGGTAGTGGTGCGTACGCGGCGTGGAGCACGAGTTGAGCTCCGTTCCCCGGCGGTTCGCAACTGGGTGCCATCGTTCTCTGCAATACTACCCTCTCCGCAAGCATTTCGCTGCAACAATCTCCCTCTCCCCATTGTACAAAAAATCTGACAGTCGCAAATGTAAAACCCCTCAAAGTTGATGAAGAAAGAGAAAAAGATTAGATATGAGGTGCAGTCTTGGCACTGGACTTCTTTTCTCTGAAAAAATCTCAAGGCTTTCCTTCGCATACCATCGAAGCTTCTTACACATCGCTGCCTCCTAAATTTCATTTGCATATCTGCGGTGCGCCACGATACCCTCATTCAATGCGCCACTGGCTCGGAACACTTCTTTAAAAGCATGTTCAAGGACAGAAAATTTGCAGACTGGAGCAAAAAAAAGAATTGAATCAATCATAACAGAAACTTGTTGATGGATACCATAAAAAGAATAACAGCCGAAATGCTCACATTAGAAAGTAAAACATCTATAGCTCTTAAAAGCACGACTGAGATTCCAATGCACCGTGAACTGGAAGGCGAAGTAGCAAAACAACATGATGAACAAACCTTTTCGATACCTGATTCGCCGCAACCTGACGTACTTCGCGCCCGAATAGCGCTGTATTTTCTCGCGCAATTCATCGTCCTTGGATTCAAACTCATGGGGCAGTTCAATCATAAACGGATCCATCTCTGTCATGCCTAACTGAAATACACTATTTCACATTAGAATGTCAGTAACAAAAAAGAGGAATATTGATGAATGCAGCACAGAAAACGAAAAGGATTTGAAAGGATATCCTCTTTCCAGGCGGAAGGTTCTATCAATTACGCCAACAATTCAACATCCATCTTTCTATTTTTCATGAAATACACCAAGCAACAACGGCGACATAGGAACATCAAAAGTGGAGGGAAATATAATCGAAAAACAGTACTTGAAGGCACCGCCCGACAAAGCATCAGATTCGTTTTCGCACAGCTGACTGTTTTCATTGATGAAAGCAAAGTTTTGTACTAGCATTCGCAAAATCAATCGATTTTACAGAACAGCTAATGACGAGGCTTCGACCTTAGACAAAGGTTTTTATCAATCGCCTATAAACAATAAGGCAAAAGTACAGTAATAAGAAACGCTCACGAGTTCCTTTCGGCTTTGCGCTTGCCCGTTCTCTAACGGGATGTCGTCAAAGCGACTCGTTAGCACAATTTTGTAGAACGTCTTCACAGCGGCCTAAACTATGAACCCTAACAGCATTATAGCGTTTCTTTAGCTCATGTATACACATGTGATAAATAAAAAAGCAATGAACAATTTCATGTCCAACCCTACTGGTCAGTGGCTATTTGAGGAGCACCTTTTCAATTCTGTGACAGGATATGAGTGAAAGCTAATGGTATACCACGTCTGTCATTTCTTCTTCAAACCCTCATGCCTGACAAGTCCTTTCCTGGATAAAACCGCTGGATATTTAATCAAAAAGGCAACGAAAACTGTCACTATGAACAGCGGAACGACAGGGCATCTAAAAACGAAGCATTTTGCCGCTGTTCTACATGGCATTCCGAATTACACTCCTCGACGAAAACTTGGCCTACTTCCCCATAATCAATGAAATGTAAATCTTACAGACGACTGTGAGACATTCATTTCTTAAATGCGACACATTTTCCTTAAACACTTCTGGTTTTTTCAAAGGACTCGCAAAAGCTTCAGAACCACAGAAAAATTTTGCCTTCCGATCGAACTAACCTCAGCACTTCCAATTCTTGGTCAAAATTCAAAAGACAGAAAAATATGTCATGAGCAAATACATCGAAGTGAAGTAAATTGCAATACAAAACTTCGTCACTGAGACGTGTTGCCTGTAAAAGGATTGAAACGAACATGAAAACAAAGAATTCCAATAGAACTCACACCACTTGCTAACCTTGTGCAGTTGGAGCCACTGACCACGCAACAGAACAGAGCGGTAACCGAGCTCCGCATCCATGAAGTTCAGCATTTTATTCCTTTCAAAAGCCCGCGAGCTGAGATAGCGTAGGAACCTCAGGATGCACTTGCCTAGACCACCCAACAGCTCGTTCATATCGCGTACTTCGTGATCTTCCACGTGCCCTGTTGTCTGAGATATGACACTTGATGAATAACAAATCGGCTCGGAAAAAACAAAAGAACACATTGGCGCTTGCAAATATTTCATCCAGTCGCATCCATCAAATACCTCTATGTGGCATTCATAGGATCACCTTAAGCTATCAAAACAAATGCCCTTCGTGAACTAGTAAACACTTTATATGACCGCGCCGTCATAAACAATATCAGCAGCACAAAAGCAATTCGAAACCTCGCTTATAAAACCATCAGCTTCTTAGTTGAGCGTTTACAGCACTTGAAACGCTTCTCAAGAATAGCTGAAAGACTTCCGCTCAACAGCAAGAATCAATATTGCTTCACGCTCCTGCATAAGCGAAAAGACTCATTCATTTCCGAGAAATTGATACGAACATTTTGATAGTAGCACCATCTCCTTAAACTGACAGCGGAGCAGAAAACGTCCTCGTCCGAGAAAATCAACTGCTTCGTTTTATGAGTGAGTTGCGAAGTCTGATCAAGAGCGAGTTGCGAAATCTGATTGCAACTCAAAGGAAGAAACGCCACAACATGATCAAAACAGATAAGATCCGACTCGACTAAAAGTGACTTGATGGTCAAGCGATTTCCACTATTAAGAGACATCAACCGTAGGCTACAGTTCAAATTCCAAGCTATTCATGAATTAAAAAGCGTCACTCATTTGTATTGCAAAAACGTCAGCCCATTACTTCGGATCTGACAATCGAAATCTTAATACATTAAAAGAAAAAACCTTCTCAAGCATCTGCGTATACAGTGACGATTTCATGGTGCCAACATGATCGAGACCGAACTGAAGGAACAAAAGACAAATGTGCTCCTTCCTCAAAGTGCCTTCGAACAACCGCTGCAACTCGGCCCACTTACACAGAACGAAAAGTGCGTTTTCCAAACCTGAAACACTAATCAGTTACAAACGCCATGCTCTATTAATCAGTCCCGTACTTCCCTTCATTCAATGCTCTTGCAACAATCCGGTGAAAAGCATCAAGCTATACAAATTAGTCACTATTGACGCTCAGCAGGTAACTGAAAAACACAAGTGAATAAAATGCAAGGCGTACAAAGCAAGAATGCGATGAGCAAATGTTCAACTGGACTCCATATGAACCGGGGTGGTACTCTGTTAGTCTTCACTGCTACAACTAGTCGATCTTTTCCCTCAATCCTGTCAGCCAATGCAGCTAACGTTCTCATTTCCTGATCATCAAAGGCGACAACTCATCATAAAAATAATGTCACCCCATCTCAGTTAACTCCATCAGCAGATCAAACTGTCCACGACTCATATATTGCACTTATGAAATGCATTAAAACGAAATACAGATATCGTATTTATTTACAAACTGTGGCTCAAGTAAAGTTATCATACCAGTTAAGATAGTTTTCCAGCAAAAACAAACATCAAACTACAGTCCCATATCGTTAATACTGAAAGTGATGGATAAGCGGCCGATAAAGTTTGGGGATTCCGTGAAAGCCATCTAGTACAAACCTAGATATCGACGGCAATATACACGCAATGCGTGGACTTTTGCGGTAAGCGAGTCGATTTCCTGACGTAACTCTCCCCGATTCATTTCACAGTATTTCGCGATGTGCTGCAAGAAAGAAAAACTCACTCTTCATATCGTCAGAAGGTATTTCCATAAAGTAATAACTTTTTTAACAATAACCTATACTTTGACTAGCAAAAATACACTACAAGAGGACGGCGCCCGCGGCGCTCGCCAAAGCAGCAACCGAAATGAATGCTGGCGGGCCGCATCTTCAGCGCTTGCCGATGCAGAGGCGAGAACATGTCATAACGGGCTGACGAATTAGGCCCTCGCCAAAAATGAAGCGAAAGTGCATCATAACAGGCTGACGCCTTTGGCGCTCTCAAACGCAGCAGTGAAAATACGATATAACAGGCTGGCGCCCACGGCGCTCGTCAAACAAGCCGCAGAAATATGTGCTGGTGGGCAGCGCCTTCAACGCTGGCCAAAACTGTTCCCGATATGCGTCAAAACAGGCTGGCGCCCTCGGCGCTCGCCAAAACAGCGCCGGAAATACATCAAAGCGGGCCGGCGCCTTCGGCGCTACTCAAAAATGCGGCGAAAATACATGAAAGGCTGGCGCCAGCGGCACTGGCCAAAACAGCAGCTGGCTGAAAAAAGTGCTGGCAGGCCGCACCTTTGGCGCTTGCCAAAAATCGGGCGAAAATACATCGTAACAATGTTCCGCTCGCGGCGATCGCCAAAACTGCGGCCAATATGCCTCAAAACATGCTCGCACCTTCGGCGCTCGTCCACGCAGCCGCTAAAACACATCACAACAGGCTTTCGCCCTTGGCGTTCTTCAAAACAGCGACAAAAATACATCATACAACCTGGCGCCTTGGGCACTCGCCCACGCGCTGACATCATGGGTTCACATAGAAGTGCAGTGATAGAAGAAAGGGCAGCTGCGTGGGATCCGATCTGACGGGTCACAAAGGTGTTCAATTTTGCTGCCAGCTCTACTGAAAGTAGTCGTTAGAAACTGACAACAACTGAAGTACCCAAGAATCCTGTACGGCTGTGCGTTCCATGAAAGTTGTTCCGACCAAATCATTACAATAACAGAATGATCATTTCGACCGCTCGGCTGAACTTTGACTGCGCTAAAATGAAAAGAATTAGCCAAGCCTAACCAGCGAAAAACTCTCGCTGAGAGGATCTAGTGATTGCACTAATCGCTGCCCACTCGCCATTCGCATCTCTTGCTTAACATGGGAAAGGACGTCCCATGCCAACCATCCAAACGACAAGAGTCGTCGAGTGCTTTCCGCTGCTTCTTCTAAAATGTCAAAGACTGCAAAATAAAGGTGTTAAGACAATCAAATGCTACGCCAGAAATCGCATTACGCCTCATCTGGCATCTACCACAATATTCACGGAGATTAAGCATAAATAAGGCAAACAATCTCATCTTATCCCTCTAGGATGTTACCGCTCAAGCAACAATGGGGCTGAGTGCCGGAACACGCCGACTAGCAAGGCGCCTAAAAACTGCGTAATTGAATACGTCTCATAATATTGAACTTCTCTGCCGTCACCTTCCGTCACCTCTTAAAGGAAAATAAACAATTTGACTATTTTTATCTCATCAGAAGAAACTTCCTCACAACTCCGGCAAAACTCTTAACTATGATGCATCCCGCGCAGTACTCCTATTGGCATATAATAGAAGCATTACGTAGGCTAACGAAGAAAGTTTTCACATAAGCGTGCAGACGATGAGTAAAATTTTTCAAACAGCTACAATCATCCAGCTTTAATGAACATACGATAACAAATGATGTAGTAAGCAGACGCTTTGCTCCTCATAGAATGTGTAGGATTTAGGCAAACACGCCGCTCCTCATCACCATTGCCAGAGATTGTTCCCTCTCTATCCACCTCGGTACACCTCTCGTAACCTCCAAATTCTTGGAAAAATGCATGACGGAACCTGAAAATAACATAATCCTACTCCAAGCACGCCTCATAGGCAATAACCATTGCAAATTCAGCGAAAATCACACTGAAGCCAATGAAACTTGTTCTCAAACGATCTGCCACTTTAAATATGGCTGGTCCTCCTTCGAGCTGACTGGATTTACCAATTAACTTTATTAACCAAATTTGTCAACCTTCAACCGAATAAACTATCTGTGCCAAATAACAAAAAAATAAAAATAAAAAAGGCAACTATTCACCACTCCACCTCGCCAATCATAAATCTGATACCAGGGTAAACGGAAATGTTTCTTAGGCGAGCCAAATCCAGAACCACGATCCCGGAGATGCTCGCCCCGAGTGTTCTAATAATAAAATGAAGGCGCCAGGAGAAGGGGATGAGGAATAGCCCCTATCCACGCATCTTCAATGCATCTATAGAAGATTACTCACATAAAAAATAGATTAATATGCAAAAGTGGCTCCATCGGAGATTCCGGACAAGTTGAGTTGTTTCATGAGATCACTGAAATAACCAAAAAAAAAAACCGACAACCAAAGTACAACGATAATAGATCAAACTGCCATCAATAGATGGCGATGCAATACGAACATTCGAAATATAGATGCGACTTTTCTCTCGATGACGTGATTGGTGTTGAAGAACGACATATCGTCAACGTCTCGATCACTGATACGATTACGAATAACGCTGATACAACCGGAGAGAAGCTGTCCCTCGTCCTGGATTCCATAGTTATCCAGAACGGCCTGAGCATCAACATTCAGCACTGGGATTATGTATTTCAAATATTTCACATTATACAAATAAGCACGGAACCACTTTAACTTTACGTTTACAGCATGGAACCGCTGTGTGAATGAAACCGAAAGCGGCTGGCAACAACTGCAGAAGCGTATAGGAACGATTGGCACAGCTCCCACTTCTGTCACCTAATCAGCCAAGTTTATAAACAATTAATAAAGGATAAATATGCAAAATAGTGAATTCGCACGTTGCTTAACCGTACCATCCACAGAAACCTTAAAAAATTCCATCTGGATAAAACATGACGTGCATAAATGCATAAACGCTCTGCGTGCAATACCTTCTCCACTTTCAAAAGTGCGACTTCTCCTGAAGTTGGTTACTGAATAAGAAAAAAAGAAAAAGACCATCATATAGGGTATATTACATCTATAGTGTAAATTACACCTACAAGATTTCGTTCAAAGTTCCAGTGACTGATAAGTTGAAATTACCAAACAGAAAGACTGATGGACATACAGACAAATATGCCTATACATGTACTCAGTTCATAAATTAAATGCCGTTACATCGCAAAAGCTATGGAGCCGTAATCTATGAATATATAACTATTTCAACAATAATCAACAAGAAGATCTCGGATAACATCAGCAAAACCCAAATAAAGCGGCAAATTTCACCACGGTAATGCTGTTGGCTTACCCAGACATGTGGAACGAATTCCCCAAAGAGAAAAGAGCATAATTTCCTAGCAGCTAGGCAATATTTTTCAACGCTACATAAAAAACTGCAACTGCTGAAAAACCCTGAATTCGTAACCACATATTCTAATCAACCACCTGGCTAATTCTTCCGTTTTCCATTGCCTGCCAAACGAACAACTGGTAGAAATGTACAAATGACAGTTCAATTTAAAAAGTTTGGCGGAGTGGAACTGTTTATGCATTTACTCGTATATGGGCGTTATAAGAGTCCAACTGCTGGCGACCATCCTCTGCATATTTTTCCCAGCCAGGATATTGCAACATGGGATCCAGTTCCAATTCGGTTACCTCATCTAATGCACTCGTTAATGTCAGAACATCGTCCACCAAACGAATCCGCCTGAGAAAATGTAAACTTTTTAGAAGGCAAATACACTATTATTTGCGCAACAATGTCAGGTTTGTTTGCACAAAATCACATTTTTATGTTGTGCTAGAATCATCGCAACACCTTCACGCCGGCTTAAACAGATGCGCCTATGTCCTTCAGTTACTGCTGATTTTTTTCCGATCACTGTGCTGCTTAAAATTCACTGCTGCGGGTTTGACGACCAATGCGTTAAATCCAACCGAACTTTGTTGCACAGAGTATCTAACTTCACTACGAATTCGAAAATCAGCCCTCATCATATTTATCAACCAGATGAATTACTCGGCTAAACTGCCCCGATCCCTTCCTTTGATGCCATAAAAATCAACTTCTTTTCTTGGATAAAAATAATGTCCACCGCTCCGAAAAAAAAGCAATTAAATGTAAGGCGGACAAAGAACACAAGCCGCACCGATAAAGCTGGCCAACAAGACGTGGCGATATGTAGCTGGGTTCATGGTTCTTACACATAAAATCTGGCCACCTCTCCGAACGCTCAGGGGGCACAAAACTGCCATCTTTGCCAGTGGTCCACACCCTCGTTAACGGCTCTGGTGCGTCTCCGGTTTTCGGGAAGTCGACCGCTTGTGAGTGTTTCTTCGCGATATTCTCGCAGATCTGCAATCAATCCAGTAAGTACGGTAACCGCAATGAAAATTAGTGGATTTCATCAAAAATAACACATTAACCGATTTCATGGAAGATTTCAGCTGGATGTCTGCATAGATTTCTGATATTAATAAATCGCATACACAACAAGACGGGTGGTCAATACACTTGCAAAGCATTTTATGCGCATTTAAATTCATATTTAAGCTCGTTTATGCGTGAATGTTGCTATGGGTAAACTCTTATAAAAAGATGCAAATTCGGTTGACTCGTATCTAAATAAGCAAATTTAGTGGACGAACGTCAAATTGACGGGCAATTGAGCGGACGGGGAGATAAATATTATAAAGAATAGTGAAGCGTTAAACTGCACATTGGAAATGAGTTATTATGGAAATAACTGACAGCGCTGTAAATATCCCCTCGATTTGCACCTCATAAAATGCATAACTTCTGCCAACCAAGAGACTACGTCAGTGACTTATTAAGCCAGCCGCATGGCGTCATATTAATTATGCAAATTCAATCAGCACGGCAATAAAAAGCAACTCAGCCAGAAGAATCCTAATACACTGTACCGAAATTTGAACAGATATTTACATAAATGAATGAGCGAATAGGAGCAACCATCTCAGATGCCGTGAACAAAATGAGCGTAAAACTAATGCTAATACACTGTGCCGAAATTTGAACAGATACTTACATAGGTGGATGAGCGGATAGGAGCAACCACCTCAGATGCCGTGAATAAAATGAGCGTAAAACTGTCTGGCTTTATGCGATTGCGAAAGAGAAGATGAAAGGCCCGACTTTGTCACTTTGAAAATATAACTTCTCAACTTCACATGACGGCTCTGTTTCAGGCAGATTAAAAAGGGAACAAACGAATGAGCCTGAAACCTCTGATAATCTTTGTTTATCATGGCCAGGTTCATCGCGGCGTTAAGTAGGAACAAAGAAAACATGGGACATTTGCAAAAAGCCATATCCGCTTCTCTACTCACAGGTCCCTTGGGTGATCACAATTTACTAAGATGACTATACCACGAGCTTCCCTCAACCAACCCTCTGACATTAAACAAAAGCAGCTTTTTCAATCACACAACGACTCTTCCTAAGAAATGGCCTATATTTCCTTAACAACTATGCGACCGAGTCTGGCGCTTGCAGGCGTTCCAGCGGGGCACTATAACCTCGTTTACTACGAATAGCAGAGTTGACGACGATGAGTAGCGAAACACAAACACTGATTAGCAAGGAAGACTGCAGCCTACTTACGTCTTCGGCTACGACCAAGAAGGCATAAGGAGGTGATAACTCAAATGGGTGAGATACCACATCAAGATCAAAAAAGCGTGAGCATACAACCTGTTAAACAAATGCAGATCACCACGATCACTGCGATTACAAAACTAATTTGATCACAAGAGACCACTCGTTAACAAACTGAAAACACTTGCCGCTATCTTTTCGTTTATCTATTTATCTATTTTTCTACGTGTTAAATAAGTTCAAATATATATTTGTTTATCTTCTATGCAATTTGAAAGGATTCATATAAACCATAGTAACATCTGCTGCTCAATCGCTAAGATCTTCATAAGTGTTCGCCCACATCCCCTCTCTTAGTACCAGACGAATCCCTGCGCAGATGAACGAGATGCTGTAAGATATCTACCTCGCTAGTGATGCCGTATAAATCAGCGTTGACGAGAAACGCATTTGCAATTGATCCAATCGAATCCTGCTTTATATAATTGACAAAAAACTTGCGCATCTCCAAATCCTGCAAAAAATGGACTCCAACTTCGTAAGGGAAGAATAAAGACATTTAAATCGCGAAAAAAGTGGCTCAGATTAGGCTTTCAAGTGTGTGCCTCATGCATATCAATGAACTTTCTCAACTAGCCATCTACATTCTCCTCCTTCATCATTGCGCAATGACAAACTTCTGCTAGAGTTATTACCAGAAGAAATCATCTCGATAGAACAAAGTAATGAGGCAAATTCTGCAGATCGGAAACGACGGTTCAAACGATCGGCTATAGAACAAATGCGACACTAAAGGACCTCAGCTATCGTTGAAATAAAATAAGAACTCGATAGCGAAGAGGACTTGAAGCACCCTGTAAAAACTCAAAAAGCGCTCCGACACACTCCTCTGAGCTTCAAAGCGTGAAGCATCTTCCTCATTCTACAATGATACCCAAAAATTCCGCTCGCCATCATATAAAAATCAAGATAATGTGCAATCCTGTTACGTGAGAAAGCGGAGAGCACCCATGAACATCTTCAAGAAATATGCAACCTCCACCTAGGACTAAATTCGGTGACTCAGAATGCATCCAGTGATCATCTGTCCAATGACGACATGAGTCGCCAAGATCGTGACCACATTTTCTGGCAAAGCTTTTTGTTGAAGGGAAATGTAGGCAGTGGATAGCAATTTACTTGACTTCTGATGAAACGAGAACAGAAAAAATTGTGCTACACTAAAAATGGCATGAAAACTCAAAATTACAAACCACTTTATCTGGTCCGACTTCTTCATACTTCCGCACTCTTTTCGTAAAATCCAAAGGATTTTCATTGCGAACAAACATCAATTTCCTATCCCATATCACTGAATATTCATCACCGTCCAAATCCGACCCTGAAGCAGCAATCATCATTTCAATATCTTGAAAAACGTCTGAAACTGGTTTGCAATCTTGCTTAAGTTTTTCATTAAAAGGTTCTGAAAGATAAAACCGTTATGAAGTGAGGCAATGTGCGTGCAGTTACTGCTTTATAGAACTTCAAACCATCAAACACGTCGGAAATACCAAATACGACGGAAAAACAGCTTTGAAGGGAGACGCCGCTGTGCGAGCTCACGTCTTGCTCCAACAACATGCGCGCGAGAGCGAAGGGAGCACTAATGACCAATAACGGTGGCTGATACAGTGAGAACGCAGGCTGCACCAGCGACCAGTAAGATGGCTCATACGATGAGAGGGTGCCAAGGTCGTACGCCATTATCCCAATGCAAGGAAGGCAGCTATAGAAATGACAAGTGATGAAACGAGGAAGTCGGAATAGCGACTTCCTCATTTTTGCAACTGGCGAAACCGTAGACCTGATATCGCTGTCGCGGCTGCGCGCGAATGAATGAATGCATATGATTCAGTAAACTGAAACTCGGCTAAAGCTGCAAAATTAGTTTTGCAGAAGTGAGAAAGGGATGAGAAAAACAACGCAAACAAAAGTTAATTTTGCTGACTATCAGGTATGTTATGCAAGAAAAAGGTAAGCGAGCGGCACAAGTGGCAGAAAGAGGTAAGCGAGCGGCACAAGGGCAGAAAGAGGAACTGTCAGCGCGTCGTCTTCAAAAAGCGCACGATACCACAAAGTCGCCAGAAACACATCATAAAAGTTGTCATGAGCAGCGAACCAGCGCAAATAAATTAATTAATTGAGATTGTTGACTGGCCACTTAGATTTGTTATGCTCAAAAAAGGGAAGATACGTGTGAGTAGCACAAAGAGGACATGTGAGAGCTTTGTCTTCAACATCAAATTAGCGCATAAACAACTTTTCGGGTGAAGCCACCGCACAAAGAAGAGGCGGGCCATAACTATCAGAAGGTGTCAACAAGAAGGCCACGTAAGTAAAACGTAAAAGTTTCGGACTGTTGTACAATGAGTGACGTGGATCGGTGTTGAACCTTCAATCTTTTTCGCTTATATCTGCGTGTTCCCTATCATGTTTAGTTGTATACTTCTGCGCAGTATCGGGTCGTGCTTTACTAATAAATATACGTGTTCTTTCCGTCGGGTTATAAGGATTATAACATTACGTACTCATCCTGTAATTATACATGAGTTTACTTAATCACGTTTTAATTTATCATCACATTACTTCCGCTCCTGATAAGCAAGTGTTTCTTCGTCGCGTTTTTAAGTTTTTACGTGTGAATAAAGGTTTAATTACCCAAGTTTGAGACGTGGTTTGCAAAGCAATGGAAAGATGCACACAGGTCGCTTGCACAGCCGAATCTGATATTTGTCCTATAAGTAGCGAAGAGGTGCACAAGTTGGTTACACCAACAGAACTGATATTGGCATTATAAGACGAGCCACCTCAACGTGAAGCATATTCTTGAGAAACTGACGGAGGCAAAAAAAGTGATCATTAGCGAGCGGAAAGCGTCAATATTTGGAGTAGCGCGACAACTAGACGGGTCGCAGACGGGAGCTTAGTGGTCGGGATCGCCGACTCCAGCGGTCATTGTGGGGAACGAGCCAGCTGCAAATAGACAGGCCGACGGCGGATTATGAACGTCATACGTCAACTCGGAACTGACTAAAAAAGACAACGAAAAGCGAGCAGCAGCTCTGTCGGCAACGAAGAACAGAAACGTAGAGCGATTTTTTAACAGTAATTTTCTTGCTTTGTTCGTTTCTGTTATTTATTCACGAATCTTTGGGGACAAACTGCTACCATACATAATCCAATTGTTGACCACTTTTACATACGTAAGAAATAATAATAATGAACATTACATCTGCCTGCAACGCATAGGATATTAATATCACAGAAGCGAGAAACACTGAAAATACCGCGGATGGCAAAACCAACCAGCCATCTCATCTGGATGTGGCCTAGGGCCATGCTGAGGGAAAACAACCACATCAACCAAATGGTGAAGCTCTGGGATATCAACTGCTTCTAGCAATCTTACATCACCAGCAACTATACATGGATTCTTCGTCAGCAGCACTGGACCTGAAATACAGAAAAGATTGTAGACGCTTCGCTAGGCGAAGAAAAAATTTAGGTTAAGTGGATTCTTCTCCGCCTAAATTTTGCCTTTCTGTTTCCTCCTGAGACTGAAAAAAAAAGAAGAAAACTTTTGAAACAACTTCACTATACAGTTTCAAGCAATCAAACGCACAAATCAAAATGAAAAAGAGATCTAGCAGCAGCTGACAAGTTCAACCTATGTAATAAAATAAAAAACTTAAGTATACTGTGTTTCACCTTTAATTATGGTTTTTGCAGCACCCGGTGGCGGATTTTTTAACCAAATATTATTTGTGTACTGCACGAAGATTTGCCCACTTTGTAGTTGCCCAGTCTCGTCCATAACACCAAACATCGAACGCCCCAAATGCGATGGAATCAGAATTTGCTCTTTTGCCAACTGCTTCTCTACAAAGCATATTTAATTAAATAGCAGCATCGATTCTAATGAAACAAACCCTATTACTGGCGTCCCAGTTACATGCTTCTAATAAATCAGAACACTGAAACCAGAAAAGCCACGCAACTCGGCGTCATATTCAGGAATCAACTATTTCCTCCCTGATAGACCTAGCATAAAAATTGCGAGCTTCGCCAATGCCAGCTTTACCAAAAGAGAGACCTTCCTGCTGTTCAAATATTCAGATTTTCACCCCGTATGCTCTAGATGGAAAGATTAAGGAGTGGACGAAGAAGGACAACTCTCCATGCGCCCATTTAGGCTCCTTTTCGCATCTTTCATGACCACTTCTACTGCAGCTCCAGTTTACGGGGAATATAGAGCACAAACGATATAAAATAAGCCTTAGAACTTCCCAAAGAGGCCCACTAATTCGATATCCCTGGAAGAAAAACTTTCCTCCCACAACGACAATCGAAGCATACTGTCTGTAAACATTAGGCCCTGACAACTCCGTACACTTCTGCTAAAGTTCTTAAAAAATATCTAGAAAACTTCACCCATCTCTAAAAGAAAAAGTTAGGAACGTGGTACTCAACTCAGGACGCTGAAAGGCTCCCATCTCCCCTCCCCCCCTTCCAACCTGGCGCTCCCAACAGGAAAAGGCCTTGGCCGATTTCCTATGGCACAAAGAAGTCCACTCCACGAAATGACCATTCGCTAACCTCTATCTCAGCTTGAAAATTTCAATAAAAAACAGCTTAAAAATTCCCCTAGGAAAATGAGAAAAGCGCAAAAGAAATTTAGAAGTTCTGATCATATATGCAGCAAAATTCTTACAGCAAAACTATGATAAGAACCTTCAGCCTAATAGATTTATGTGTTATGAGAATCAAATGCGATCCTCACATTCGATGTCGTAGACCCTTTTCTTTGCTGCTTTTGTAAACTCCGCTCACATCTTGAAATTTTCGGACAAGTTTTCTAATTTAGAAGGTATCCACATATCAGACCACGCCCATACCAAGAGCACGCAGGATGCCAAAAAACAACACGCAAGTAACCAGTCATCCATAACGTTGTAACATATCTTCATTACAAATATAACTTGAGCCGTCTCTCATGAATATGGAATATCGAATATGTAACAGTGGAATCATGCGAATATGAAGTGTATCAGTGACGAAAATCCATCAGAACCATAATAACATAATAACCATAAAGCCATCTGTAGCCGCCAAATCTCAATGAGGAGGTGAAAATGATTGCACACGTGCCTCAAACACCTCTTGTTCGTTGGCTCGTATTCGTCACCTAATGATAGCGTATGACAGTGAAACATCGTGACAGTGTTTTCTTTGCAATTGTTTCTGGTGCATAAAAAATCGCTGCTACTGTTAACCGCATAACAGAAAAGACGAACAGGCGCGTACCAGCTCTCACCTATTTACTTAGAATTTACTACAAAAAACTCCGGAATATGATTCGAACCGTCATTTAACATCGATTTCTTCATAGCAGAATATGAAGTCCCTTTGAAGAAAAAAAAAAAAAAAATTTACTGAGAGTAAATTTGACACTGGCACGAAGAAGACTTCTGAAGAATGGTTCTTGAGTGAGAGCAAATCCCCTCACCAAAGACAACCGATCCACATTCATCAATCGTGGTAGTTCGTTCAGCTTTTCGCGGCACCTAAAAATCAACAAACCTCGTATCGTCTTTGCGAGAAATCAAATGAACTGGACAAAAAAATTCTCAATAGCGATGTCTCAGAAGAAATTCAATAATGAATTTCGGTAATCAGCCGCGATAGCGGGCACACATAATCAAGATCTGACGATGGGAAAACGTTGTGAAGTGCGATCTAAGTGTTGCTGAAAAAATTGAGCGTTACCTCAGAGTTCCAGCTCGAACCATAGTAAGGTTAGCTCCTCTGGCTACATTCATAGACTTTTAAAGTGTGCTAATATCTACCGAATTTTAAAGTCTTTCAACGAAGAAGAATCGTAGCACGGCGTATTGTGAATATAAATCGAAGCATAAATCGAACAACGAAGAATATCCACTGTGCCCACAACAAATCTCTTTTGTTCGCATGAAGGCTCTGAACGGACCTTATTCTGCTGTCGCCCGAAATTCACCTTCTTGCTAGAAGTTCAAAACTGCTTCTGTAATATGCTGTTTCCTTTTCCTCCTCAGCATCTCACCTTCGAGCAAACGCAAACATGCCTTTTAAAATATCAATATAAAATAGTATGTAATTAATTGATGCACCTATCCTCGTCGAGAAATATCTCTGCAAGTTCCATCAATTGCATATCCAAAAGTTCGTGAATCCTCTCGGTGACCGTCATATGAACTGTGTGTCCTTGCATACTGCTTACCTGAAAGTTACAACACATATAAGTTCTTTCCCGACGTCAACTTCCAAACCATTGCTGAAGATCAATCGTCCCCATCAAATCATTATATCAGGGAGATAAAAAGCCGTGGACTTGAAGTGATAATGCACCATACACAAACAAGTGCTCTACGAAGACTGATCTCACGCTACAGTATCCAAAAGAAAGTCGCCAACATGTCTGAATAATGGCACAACCCCTGCCTAAATCTTGGCTCCAGCCGATTTTTGACCTCCTAAGATGCGTGCCTCACATGTCGCAAACTGCCTACTGCTCCAATTTACGCATATGGTCGCTAAACTGGGGTCGTCATCACAGCCCTCCAAACCATTTAGTTGTATCCCTCCCCTTCTCGCACCCTTCCTCAAAGGACCAAGACGAACGGTCTAAATAACTCACCAGAAAGTTGAAAAGCAGAGCAAGGAGCCGGTGGATAATATTCAAGCTATGAAATCTTTGGAGCTGCATGACATGAACGCCAAGTGAGGCCACCACGACAGCAAAAATGGTGCTTTGAAGCAAAAACAGAGATACAGAACGGTAACAATTTATTACTTTACCCCGAAACTGTCGGACCTTGGAGCGAACATAAAAAATGAAAACGTCCACCCCTCCAACCTCTAGCCTTTCCAAAAGGTTCGAAAACAGTTTCCCTCAAACGAAGCTTTTCTTATTATCTAGAAGCATCACCAAAGAATCGGTTTGAAATATTACAGTGAATGAAAAATCAAAATAAAAAAGCACACAACAAGTCGACCTGGTCGAGTATAGAAATCATGGGCCGATTCAGAGAGACAGAAGTTGGACTCGAATACTTCACTATTTCAATTGTTTCGTCCCGCGGAGCTTTAAATTTGTCCTGTAATTTGTTACTTCCATCGCAAAATTTTCATGCTGCAAAACTCAAAACTACTCTTTCTATCTTTATGCTCATTATCCTAAAACATGACTCATAGCGATGGGAGCCTTCTACAAGGCAAGGAAGATAAAGCTTATTTCTTTCGCAATGCAGCGAGGACGTACAATTATCAGGGAACAATACCCCACTTGCAAGCGGAATGAAACGGTGCAACTTCGAATAAAACGAATAAAAGTGAAAACGCTAATAGAAAATGTTTTAGATTTCATATGCATTGCCCTGGGCTGGGATAGCAGAATATTAATCACAGCCGCACTTTAACAGTACTGATATTAAAAATGAGCTGCATAAAATTATGCACAATTCCCCTAGAGTATAAATAATCTTTTTTCCTATGACAAGACAATGGGGCGGTAATTGCGTAATTACAATAAAATCTTAAAAATGTTGAATCGAAGACCTCAAGACTTAACGGGATTTCTGCAAGACAAAGTGATTGTTATAATTCACCATTTCTTTACCGGCCATTACAGCATGTGATCACGGGCAATCAGGATGTTCTCAATTCTACAAGTCTTAAGCGGTTTTTTAAAAAAGGTACAAAGTTCAGACTCATAATTAATAAACACCCCGATCATATTACGGAGGGGGCAGTGCAGTCACTGAACAAACTACTTACGCAAATGGCTCAATCCAAGCATATAAAAGTAAACAGTTTTGAAACTTTCCGACACATGGCTGCAAGTCGTATGAAACGAATTTTATAAAGGTGAGATTAGTATGCATAACAATCCTTACCATAGTATTAATAGGTTGCTTAATTGTACTCATGCTAAACTTATTATTTCACCTACAGAAAAAGCGCCTAACAATTATCAGTGTTTGTAAAAGCTTTATATTCGGAGTTTATGCAAAGAACTTGGCATTACAGTAGATAAAACTACAGGGGATGATACTTATGAATGTGTTAGTAACGAGGTGCATTGCAAATTATCAAATTTTGTGAAAGATAGTTCAACAGTGTTACCCATGAAAATGCATCCGTTCGCCATTCCAAAATTACACAAAAACCCTTACAAATTTAGGTATACAGCTGAGGCAAGTAAAAGTCCCTTGAAACCGTTATCCTCAATACTGTATAGCATCCTACAATTTATGGAAAACCATTTTTGGAATTACTGTGATATAGCTGGTCAAAGAAGTGGGATTAATTATTACTACAGCGTTAAGAATTCTTACGATGTTATGGATATTATTAGCAAATACAATGAGCATATGAAAAGCACATTGGCGGCCGATTTTTCTACACTGTTCACAGCACTGCCGCAAGATAGTATAATTAAAGCAATGGAATACTTAATACACGTATACTTTAGTAAATCCAAAAAGGCGTTATTTGAAAGTCTGCGCATTTCAAGTATTTTGTCACAGATAATTACGAGTTAAACACGCACTACCGTACTTCGGATGGGACAAGGATTATGGAAACTATTAAATTTGTTGTAAGCGAGAGATACGTCACTTTTGCCGGCTTTATGTTTAGACAATCTAAGGTAGCATTCTCCGTTCAACATTGGCACTCGCGCGGTCGGTTGCAAGTAAGCTCCGACCATCGTAAGAGGAACAACGGCGAATCGACTCGTCAGCATCCAGCGGGCAGGAGGCGAGTCTAAGCCCTAACCTTCACGCTACCATGCTTAGCCTATGCACGTATAATGCAAGGACGCTGCTATCGAATGAGCGGTTGGAGGAACTGGAAGAAGAGGTAATTAAAATCAATTTCGATATAATCGGCCTAGCATAAGTAACAATGAAAGGCAAAGAGGCCGTCGACCGTCCAAACGGTAACTGTTTCTTCTATCGGGGAGACGATGAATCATCGCGAGGTGGAGTCGGATTTTATGTCTCGAAAGATTGGAAAGCTAAGATATTGTCATTCTCGTCTCACTCTCCTAGAATTGCGCAAATCAAAATTAAGATCAATAGGAAAACGAACATGCGACTATTTCAAATATATGCACCTCACGGAGGTTAAACTAATGAAGAATATACCCAGTCTTCGGATAACCTGACTACGGTAGTTACTAGAGAGCGATTTACGTTCACCGTTATAATGGGCGAATTTAACGCTACAGTTGAAGCACGGACACCGGGAGAGCAATCAGTTGGAAATTCTGGACTGGGAGTGCGGAATCCAGGCGGACAACAAGTAGTTGATTTTTGCGAAAACAACGGGTTGAAAGTTACCAACATGTTTTTTAAAAAAAGACGTGGCAGAGAATGGACCTGGAGAAGCCCCAACGGCAATACAAGAAAACGAAATAGACTACAGCTTGGTGAATAAGACAATAATCGTCAAAGACACCGAAGTGTTGAATCACTTCCAAACAGGCAGCGACCATCGCCTAGTTAGAGCAAAACTTAAGCTAAAGGATAAACGCTTATGGGCCAGACGACAAAAAAAGAAAAGCACTGAAAGGTTATTCGACGAAAGTTTATATAGATACGCATTGCAACAGTCCAATTTAACAGACAGCGAGCCGACCTATGCAAATATTATTACAAAAATCAGCCAAGTGGCACAAGTGGCTACGACGACAAGGCAAGTCATCGACTCAGAAATAAGAAATGCGATCAAAACCATGAAAAACGGGAAGGCGCCAAGTATCGATGGATTAACCGGTGAAATGCTGAAACTCGGGAGGGAACTATTAATAACGCCGTTGAAGAGTCTGTTCAACAACATGATCGAACAGCAACAAATCCCCAAGGATTTTGCTTTCTCAAGAACAATTCTACTGCCGAAGAAAGGCAATCTAAATAACATCGGAAACTATCGCCCTATATCACTTCTCCCAACAATCTCAAAGCGTTTCTCGAAAGTTTTATGCAAAAGATTGCAGCAACAAATTGAAGAGAAGCAAGATGTCGAGCAAGCAGGCTTCAGGCCGGGCAAGTCAACAATCGACCAAATCCATATGCTGACCACGCTTACCGAGAAAACCAAAGAGTACAACTTGCCTCTTTACTTGCTGTTCGTAGACTACGAAAAGGCCTTCGATTCGGTGCGCCTTATGGAAATCTTTGGAAAGTGCCTCGATACACCCTTCAATAATTTCAATCCTTCAAAAAATCCAACGTAAATCGACAACTACAATTTTCGTCCATGAAAGACAAATACCAATACAAGTAAAAAGAGGAGTACGGCAGGGAGACTGCGTATCTCCGATGCTGTTCAACGCAGTTCTACAACTCGTCTTCGACGAGCTAGATTGGCAAAACAAGAGTGTGAACGTAGACGGGAAAAGAATTTCGCACTTGAGGTTCGCAGACGACGTAGCCTTGATATCTCACAACCTCAACCAATTAAAGAAAATGGTCACATAACTCGAAGTGAGAAGTGCGGAAATTGGCTTACGATTAAACACCTCCAAAACAAAGCTGATGAGCAAGCGAGGGCTGAAGTCGACGATTTTTGTAAGAGTCCAGAAGATTGAAAGCGTAAATGAGTTTATTTACTTGGGAAGATGTCTAAAAATGAGCGGAGGGACGGAAGCAGATGTACGACGCAGGATCAAACAAAGCTGGAAAGCATTTTTCAAGAATAAAGACTTCTATCGTGAGAAAAAAGCACCGATGAGTCTCAAAAGGAAACTGTTTGAAGAAAGCGTAACGCCAACAGTTCTCTACGGTTCTGAAACATGGGTAACAACTAAAAAGTGCGCAAGCTACTAGCAGTGGCAGAAAAGAATGGAAAGAATCGTGACAGGAATCAAATTGGTGGAGAGGGAAGCCAACGAATGGCTTCGAGGTGTAACAAAGGTAAAGGATTGGGTGACCGAGGCTGGAATGAGGAAATTTAGATGGGCGGCGAAGATATCCGCATTGAAAAATGACGATTGGGTGAAACGAGTAACAGACTGGACACCACGGATTGGCAAAAGAAGCAGAGGCCGACCAGCAATCAGGTGGAGCGATTCTTTAAAAAATACTGCAGGAACCAAATGGATCAAAGAGGCGTTGAACCGGGACAACTGGAAGCGATATGAAGAGACCTTCATTCGTAATGAATGCTCTGTTGATAAAATGAATAAATGAAATCTAAGGTAGTACCCATGTGGGTAACGCAAGTGCCGATATAGCAGATCTTACTCTGTCCGCTGTGGAGTATAAATATGTCAAAATTTCAAGTTTTAATGCTCTCTGCTGTAGATATGTTGATGATTTATTAACATTCAACAATGACAGCTTTCAGGCTATGATCGATCCATTTACGGTGAAATATTGCAGATTGAGGTTACCTCTGTTGGTAACACGGCCAATTCCTTGGATTTAAACTTATATATTACGCGTAACGGCGCTGTCACAAATGCATACGATAACACCGATAAGTTTAACTTTTTAGTTAACGAATATACTCATTCGGATAGTAACATTTCACTAACCATACATAAAAACCGCATAGTTTCCCAAATCTATAGATTTACTAAATTGTGCTCGTTCAAAGGTGATTTTATCAATAAGTGGAAAGATCTGCTGGAAAATTACAGGGACAAAGGTCTCAGCGCTTTTATAATCAAAAAGTTTAAATACAGGACGTAAATTAATAAACGGGAATTGATATATAAGTTTGTTCACCCAAACAGACAGAGTATTAATAGTTTGCTTTATGAAATTTTCTACGGGGCTTTAAGATCTTCCGCGTGTTGAGATTGCCGGCACATGTCCTTTGTGAACTACACGGTTTCATTTTCATTCTGACATCGCACCACACTGAACACAGAAATTCGCTTCCTATTCCTGTATTAACATTATCCAATTTATTAACATTTATTTACTTAATTCCACGCTGTTCGGTCTTATAGAAACAGGTTTAACCAATGCACAGAGCACAAACTTTATGGAAACTAAGTTTATTCGTTTTTGAACTTCGGTTCTCATTTATACAGGCCCGCCAAAGTATTGATCTAACATTGGTCCACTGGTAAGTATATGGCGCCAACATTGCCACACTTCTGTAATTTGTTTCCAACACATACCCTTTTTTACATTTAAGTTATTTATAGCCTTTCCTTATAATTTCAATATTACGTTTCAATTTCCCTCCTGAGGCTCCCCGTTTCTATGCCATTTCCATTTCTATTCGTCCTGTCGTTATCTTGCCCTCTATGCTGTTCCTCTTCACTAATATTAACACATTTCAAGTTATTTATTCTGCTTTATTGCACATAAACCTTTCAATACTAACAGGGTTATGCGTATCGTTCTGACGATGTCCCGCGCATAATCCATGTGTGCACTTAAACGAATAAGGGCCGAAACGTGTTCACCTTTATTTCCATCAACAATTAACGTCTTTATCCTATCGTCTCCATATCCTTTTCCAATAATGGTCTACTTCTTTCACCTTCTTTTGTCCAACTACTTTAATATGGCATTCATACTCCTTGAATAAATTCTTG
>JAAVTS010002881.1:0-16255 GCA_022845575.1 Baylisascaris ailuri
CTTTCATTTCAGTACGTTGATTTTCTCATATTATTCGCTGCACGAATTCAAGCGCTCTTATTGTGCAGTTTTGAGTGGAAGATATATTAACATTCATGCAGCAGGGCATTGCTAATCACATCGAATACATTTGGATTACTAAGCAAGTAATGAACTTGAATGAGATAACATATGCGATTTTGGTCGAGAAGTAATGATTGAAACAGTAGTAAGAATGACTGTCTTTGATTCAATGGCTGGAGTGTAGTATGCAGCAATCGTGCAATCAGCGACAATTTCAGTTCAGCGCTTCCTAATTTGGAATCATCTGCAGGAAAGCTTCGAGATCGAAGAGTTATCTATCTTCATTAAGCGTCGTACATTTTTCGATTTCTACACCATTTGCTGGATGTGTAAATACTTTCGATCAAATATTGTGATTTACTTCATATGAATGTGCATTAACATTGTGCCTCTTTTAATCGTTTCTCTTTGTTGTATATATGCGTTTTTTTTTTCATTAATTTTCTCACTGTTGTATTGCAGTTTTCTTTTTCGTTATGTGCATTAAAAAATTACAGCAGCGGCGACGGTGATAGCATCTGTCGCTGAATGTGCTTTCAGTGAAATGGTGATCCGAATCTACTCGCTATTTTCTAGGAAGCAACCTTCTGCCTTCTATTATCTCTTAGGGATCAGCCATTTGTCTCTAACCAGTTCTCAGGGACCAGCCTTCTGCATTTCGTTTATTTCCGAGCACCGGTCTTTTGTCACTTATTAATTCTCAAAGACAAAGTTTTTCCCACAAATATGTGAATTTATCTGTGTGATATTGATTGCATTGGCGGTTACTCCAAATGAATGTAGAGTATTCACAAAAACAGTTTGTAAGTTTCAAATCCTCGTTTTCTTTTCGTCACAGCACAATATTAATTTTCTCAAGAAAACTTCATTCATCTGCTTTCATCCTTTTATCATCGTTTGTTGAAATTGTTAGCAAGTTGTAATATAAAAGAAAGAGCGTTACATTTCATGATAGAACAACCATGCATTTTCATATGTTAACGCACTGAAGAATATTTGCCCTTTCCATCATAACAGCATCATCGTTCGCTTTCCTCTTAGCAGAGTTCAAATTTCCATCGTTTCCTTGCAATGCTGCTATCAATTAGCATCGAAAATAATAAAGCCATCGAGAGGATGCCAAACCGACTACGTCAAGATGTTACTGCAAAGTTGTGACAAACTCTTCTACTGCTATGATCCGATGATTTCATTTGATTGCAGCTAAGTGATTCTCTTTGCTTTTTGTTCATTTCCATGACATTTTAAATTGCATTTTCAATTTATTCATCTGTCGATGAATCCAAAGGTTAATACAGCACAGATCTTTCATAAGGTTTTGCGATAACTACGAATAAAGATGAAAATAATCATTTGTTGCAATTATTTTCTTAGCAATGGGCCGGATGCAAAGCCCTTTAGCTAATGAAATGAAAGCTGTGTGCTATGTTCGGCAGCGTCTCATATTCAAATATTCTCCATTCTTGTGTTAATACAAGCCTTCGGGGCAATACGAATTTTTCTAGTTAATAACGAATTACATATTTCTGTTGGCATTCTTACGATGAGATCTCAGCTCAGTTCTTTTGATCTAAAACGTTTCTTCCCCTTATTTTTATATATGATTTGACGTCTTTTAGCGTGTTAATTAACACCAACTGAGCATGTGAAATCAGCACTAAAAAAGTGCAATTCAAAATGAGCTGATGTCAACGTGCAAACTCGAAGCAAACCGCCGATATTCATGGTGCATTTGATGCGTAGAAAGATAGCGGAGTAGACTAATTCAAAAGCCCAAATAAAGTTGGGGTATGCATAATGCGTTCGCATATCAAAGATTGCCGACAACGGAAGCATCCTGCCGAAAACCTTTGCTATGCGAACACAACACAGTTTCTTATCTTCCAATGCGTTAAATTTCAGCACGCAGCTGTCACAATTTGGACCATTCTTGCTTTAATTTGCGTTTATCCGGTTTCCAGCTGTTTCAGTCAATCCACAATATTCTTACGTCGACAATCGATCAAATTCCTTTTCCGCCAGAAGTAATCTCAACGTCACAATTACACTTTATTTATTTCACTAATTACCATGCAATTACAACCTTCTTCAATTTCATAACTTTTCAGCTAGGTCACGTCATCATTCACTAATCATCTCTTTTTACATGGTCTCATAGCTTATAACAGTCAGCACTTTACAGCTGCCACCTATTTCATTGAACAGTTCTAATAATGCCTCCCAATGTAATTGAATAATTTAGGACCCCGTTGTGCGTAATCTCGCATTAATTGGTTGCTTAGCACATTTGGTGGATATTGTTGAAATGTGATCCGCGTTCATTGTTTCAACATTTGTGTTGCATGTTAGCGTCTCTTTACTTGCCGTTCGTTTACCTAAGATTTAGATCTGAACTAGGAAGAGATACCTGCAAATTATTCATATCGACGCATTTGAATATTTTAACAATAAGGGAAGTGGATAATTTGATTATGCTAAATGGAACTATTGGCAGCAAGTGTCCATTATGGATTGACAAGCGTTCCACGGCGGGCATATTGCCATTGCATTATAAGCTCAGAGCACAATCACTGAACAGCACCACTATTGCCGTTTATGTTGGAATCCGGAACCTCATCATAATTAGCTACAGACATTTCCCATTCTCTATTACATTAATGTAATAATTAATGGTATTAAACTGTTGTCGAGTTGAAATTGTTCCACATAAAATATACAGACACCTACTTATACAACCTTAGAGAAATGCACATTTGCAAAGTTGCAAACAAAGTGCGCATTAGTCTTCATAGCCCACTTCCCACTTGTCTCCCTGAAGAAGCAATCTGATCTCATAAGCAGGTAGCGAATATGAGCAGACAGCGAGAGTTTGGTTAGATTCGTTCTTACAAATAACTACTGAGCCATTTTGATGAAAAAGAAGATTTACAAGTGTGAGTGGGGCGGGAAGCTTTGATGATCATCAAATGTTTAGGAAGATGCTTAACTTTTGGATGAAGCGGTAACGGATAAGGTTTTTTTAAATCTTCGCCACACAAGATCGCTGTTCGATCCTAGAATGTTTGCATTATTTTACGAGATACCTGCGTTCAATTCATGTAGGTAGGACACTTTACTTGGCTTTTTCTAGGTAGGTAGAGTTTTTTCTAGCTAGGTAGATTATTGATCGAGGATTGCAAATAGTTTGCAATCTCTTCATTGTTTTTGAAATATAACGAATCAGTTATAAGGAAGCTTTTTTTTGAAAGAAAGAAGATGCCTTGGTCTTTATAGAGGAGTGCAAAATGTAACGAATGCCCTATCATACCGTCTCTTGATGTTTATTCGGTTTTGGAGGATTGTTTAATTTGTTGATCAGAGGTTGTATGCATTAGGTAACTGTGAACTAAACTTAAGCAATCGAATTCGTTGGCGTTCTCTAGTCAGTTCGAAGTCTGTAGCTGCACCGATCTTGTTTAGTGTTTTTTCTTTTTTTGAGTGATTCTGAAGGATTTCTTGCAAATTCCATGAGATGTGAAAATGCTCGATCAGCGAAACCTTGTCAAAAATTAGGCTTTAATTTAAGATTTTTTGAGGCATCAGAGGATGGCTTTACACCCTCAAATATTGTTCATCGTTATACATATGGCCGCTGTGATGACACTTGCCATTCTGGGTAATTTGTTTCTCGTGCTCATTATTGTTCGTGGAAACGCTGCGATCAGAAGAAGGATCTCACCGGTTCAGGTTTGCTGCCAGTTTTTTTTTTCGCATTTAAACAAACTTCTTTCGTATTTTCAAACCTCTGTCGAAAAGATCATTCCTATGAATCCATTGAGCTTTGAAAGCACTCAAACTGTCTAACACGTTATTTTTTAACCATTCTATATTTTTTTCAACTATAATAGGAGAAAAAAGCAGAGCAGATCAAATTTTAAGAAATATTAGGCCTTGAGCTAACGGTGATACTGTTCAATGAGGAGTCCATCTCTTTGTTAGTTCACTGTCAATGAGCACCACTGTCATTTTAGTTACAAAGTCATAAAATAAAATTGAAGTGGGCATCCTAATAACCAGAAGAATGAATCAATATGGTGTATGGATCCGTCCTTATACATCCCATGCAATACAATTGGATCTCTGTGCTGTTTAAGGATATTTCTATTAGCCGAGATACATTCGAAAACGTATTCGATGATTTCTTTGAGCTCATTCGAATTTATAGTCAATTCCAGCAAATTTTTTTCCGGTGGAATGTCCTCTTCAGTTCGTTAGGCGAGTGGCTTGGAGAGGAGGAAAAAGAAGCACATAAGAAATTAGCGCATCAGAGCGATTATAAAAGCAACGAGAATGATCAGCAACTGTTGGAATATGCAAAGTGCTTACCTACTTAATCCATTTCCAAATTCGTTCGCATTAGGTGCTTTTTTACGATAATCGTGATTGACCGTCAAAATAAAAATAGGTGGAGCGATCTTCTTCTTCTGTTAGGAACGGATTAGGCAGGCGATTGCTTTTTCAATCTCAGCTATGTTAGTTTTTTTCGAAAATTTTGCTTCCAATTTATTCAAAAAAAAAAGTATTTTATAATTGTTGCGCTTATTAAACCCGTCGATTTCATTGAGGAATTAGTCACATAAACGAACACCACTGAGACTTCCAGAAGACTTCTTATCCCTACCGTAACTCTCCGTCTCTTGATAGAGAGGAAGACGGCAATTTTTTGCGTCATATGGTACCTAATCGAGGTTATGAATTCTTCAGTTTCCTCATTACAATGTAGCAAATACGGAAACCATAAATTTCGCTAAGTGAAAAAGGCCTTGAATCATTTTAATAGTGCCTCCTTTTCTTCAATAAACAAGACGAACCAACTAAGCACCGCATACAGTACGTTAATTGGATACCAATTTAGTGCCTGCGCGAAAATGAGATACTCCTTCGGGCATGTCTTTTAACTAGATAGTAGTAGTTCTAATAAATGGCTTTATATTCTACCCAAATGCTGGAGCCATTCAAATGTTTCATCGCGTAAGAAATACTCCTATATAATTCCAACAGAATGACCCTTTGTGAAGAAAATTTCAAAACGAAAAAACAGATTTTAAAGAGCAAATTTCGCCAGTATTCATTCCTACGCAAATCTCCTACTTCCCGCCTAGGCTTTTTTCTTCATATTTTCCACGTTTTTTTTTTCATTTGCTCGCATTTAGAAAATGTAGTACCTTTTGGTGAAATTAATGAATACTCAAAAGCCAGAAAGAAAGGTTCAAAGAACTTTTGCAATGCGAACTGAAAATGTAATTCTCCAAAAGGTCCGCGTGAGGGGAGGGGGAGGGAGGGGGAGAGAGAAGAGTGGAGGAGCTGCACATTTTCAACTTCTATTTTAGTGAAGTGTGTCAGTGCCTATTTGGCCTGGCTAATGTCGGTGAAGCTTGATGCAGACTTAGACTCTGACACTTCCGCAGGTGTTTGTTGCTAGCATTTGGTGATCTGCCACCACAGAAGTATTTTCTTTATTTCGCAACCCTTTGTGTTCCTCACCGGAGCCTTATTCTCACCTTACGGAAGTAGGTAATTGAGGGATCATTAGCCTTTGATATCGGAGCGTACTTCAAGGAAAGTGAGTGCGCTGTTATGGCCGATCCCGATAAATCTGAGCCTTTGCTAAAGAGAGAGGAAGAATAAAGTGGTAGTAAGAAAATCATCGTTCAAACTGTCTCTTAAAAGGTATGCTACAACAATGTAATCTGTTTATAAGCTTACAGTGATCGGAAGCAATCAAAATGTTTTCTTTCATTTAGCTGTTATTACTTCACACTTGTGTGGCCGATCTATTATTCGCACTGTTATCGTTAGGCACCGAGATTCTTATTATTATTACGTATCCACATTTTGGAGGGCCCGGTTGGCTATGTCAGTTGGTTCGATATCTGCAGATGTTTCCACTTTATGCGAGTCCTTTCCTTCTTGTAGCTATCAGCGCTGATCGATTTCAGGTATCGTTTCCAAATCAAAATAACAATGACTGTGTTTGAAAGATTTTTAAAAGCAGACAACTGGGTAAATAAAATCGGTGATTGCAATGGCGAAATCAACGAATAAATCAGCTGGATATTACAATCAATGTGGCGAACTTTGAGTAGGTTTAAAAATATTACAAAGAGTAGAAGAACAACAACCAGAATTGCTATCATAAATAATCACCTCTCATGGAAAGTATTGTTTTTTCGCTGCCTCAGTGGACCTCTCAAAGCAAAATATTAACGTTGTGCAATGATTTCAGGTAACAATTAACAATGTTGATATCAAAATAACAATGTTTTAGATACATTTATTGTTGATATAAATATGTTCGAGACATTTAAAGCAATAAAGAGGAATCCTACTATTGGTTTCAATAAATGTTTAAACATTTTTTAAGATACCTATCGTTTATTTGAACTGATTTATTGACCTCCTGGCAATATCGGTCGCATCGTAGAAGAAAAGTGGAAAAGAAAGGAAATATAAGTTCACTTTATGTAGATATGGACTGAGAGTATTTGAATATCGCTATAACAAGTATTAAAAAATTTTGATCTATGAAACAACCAAGAAACTTCAGTATCAACCCGCTCTTATTAGTAAATTATTCTTTAAGCAAATCACATTCAATCGAAGTTATTTCAATATACTATTCCCGTCAGTTTCTTAATTGGAGTTAATTATAGGCAATCTGTCGACCATTAGCAAATTTCCGTAGTGATAGATTCCGAAGACCGAATTGTCTTGCAAGCGCTGCATGGATATCAGCGCTTATCTGCTCGCTACCACAGATATTCATATGGTATAAAACGTGAGTTGACCATATTAAATTGTGGTTTTTCTTAAACTATGCGGTCTCTTCTTCATTATTTTCATTGCTAACGTTGTGCGCCACATTTCAATGGATTAAAGGGGTTATTATTACTTTCCCTATTTTAATCACTTACCTTAAATGGCGTTCGGCAATAAGCAAACACATTCAAAATAAATATGGGACACTGGTGGATAGCCTGTTACGCACTCATCATTATATTATGAAACTGATAACTGATATAAGCATCACAGCATCGTTGAAAGGGTTCAGAGGTGCTTTCTGTTAATAATTATTTAACAATGAAATACCTCTGTTTCCAGTTGTTTACTTACAACTGAAGTTTTACAGTCGTTCCATATAATAGAAAAAAAAAAAAAAACCCGAATAGGGTATTATGGACAGCGACTTTTTGTTCCGAGACGGAAAGAATAAATAGCAAAATACCGGCAAGTAGAATCCGATTTTCTGCGAGTTCGACAGAAAGTTGGTGGTGAGGACTTCGGCGAATCCTCCCTATCTTCCTCGTCAGAATTCTCTGGGGACTGGAACTCTTCGGTTGAATGTGAAATAATCATAAAAATTTTATAAGGGAACACGATTTGGCTAGTTTTCTTGCGCATTTTCAGAATTGCTTCTGTATATTGCATTGTTTGAGACCATATCTGTGCCTATCTCTAAATATGAAAACCAATCTTTGAAATCAGAGCGATAAGCTTTGATAGCAATAGTGAGCATTCTAGACTGACCATGTACAATAAACCTCCCACTGATCTATCAATTCTAATTTTTTTAAATGTGCTTAAAACCTGCATACATTTAGTCACGTCGAGTCGTAAGAAAAACGGAAGTTTTGCAAATTTGAATGAATAGTTAAGTCAGTTAAATTATGAAGATGTATTTAATTGCCTGATAGCAAGCTCATAGGACTAAAAAATCTGAGAAGCGGAAATACAACACATTTCGTGCCAGCTTTTCCTGACATCTTTATTCGTTTAGCATTACTCCCATCAATAATATTTACTGCCAAATTAAGCACAAGACTTATAGTGACAGTATCAACTGTTTCGATGAATAGCACTAGGGTAGTGTGGTATATTAGTTGTACGCCAGTAGCTGCGTAATCGTAGCGTACCACTGCGTTAGCATCACGCTATATTGTCGGCCGTATCATTTTCAACTATTGCTGGTACTAATAAATAGTAATGCAACGGATCATACATCAATCATGCTTGCTATTGCTACTTATTAGTGCTATCGAATATTAATACAAACATCAATAATACAATACTACAAATTCCACTACTAGTAATATTTGCAACAACGTAACTAGAATACTATTAATTCCTCAAGTTCGCAACTAGGGATTTCTTATTTCATCGCGAACACTCGGTTCGGAAGTTCAGTTGGCAAAATATCTGGTCTCTTGAGTAGAGTGCCTAGACAAGTTCATTTTTGCTCCTTATTCAGCAAATTGTAGAGATAGCGGCGAGTGTGCAACGATCTATGGACGTGGTGTGACATTGCTAAAGAGTGTCTATGTGATATCCTTTAATACGGTGGCTTGGTTGTTGCCGTCTATAATGGCGGCTTGTTTTTATTATTGCGTTTGTAAGGCAGTATGGGCTTCGAATTTTCCGTATTGCAACGATATTCAAGTATCACCTGCCACCAAATTGGATGTTTGTAACTCGCAAAGGTTTGTGCATCATTATCTGCTGATTTTTTTCCATTCCCCGCTAATTAAGCCCTGCCCACTTTGTACTCTTTAATTTGTCAACTGTATAACTTCAACAAAGCTGCTTCTCAGCATATCGCAATCCCCTCCAAATATGCCCCTCCAACCTTTGAATATACAGAGAAAATGGTCCTTTAGTTCGACTCAGCTTCCAACCTCTCCTCTTCTCCAAGACCCACTCCCCTGAAAAACTCGCACATTCAAGTTACTATTCCTCTTTAGTAAGAGGTTCAACAGTGATAAATCAGGAGTAGTATAGTCATTCACAAAACTATTCCGATGCTCTTGAAATTCGTGGGCCGCCAGATTTCGACGCTCAGAATTCCTGACGCAGCTTGAGTCTCAGGGCTCTGAATGGCAATATTAGTCAGTGGTGGGGGCGAATAAGCAGCCAGTCACGACTCCAATTTTCGCTCCGGAGTTATAGCCAGTTCATAATCAAAATCTCGCTTAGTCAAACGGGGTGAACAAGTCAATCTCATCTAACGGTTTGAAAAAGGTTTCTATTGTGCGTTTTCTCAGCGGTCTGCACTACGAAAGTTTCGCCATGATCTAAGCGATTTTGCAACTAAATTTCAGCAAATGCTGGTACAGAAATATAAATGCCAGTAAAAGAATCCCATGTAAGTAAACTAAGGTATTCCATTAGGCCTGATTGATGGATCATACTTGCTGTTACGGAAGAACTTTAGCAAGTGATGAAGAGAACCAAAGGAGGAGATCTTTCAGGATCGCGTCATCTCAACCACTTCTTCTCCACCCGTCCCCTCTTTCGCTTATAATAGCAGCATATATACATGTCAACGGTCCCAGAAAAGTGCCTAAATCGAACAAAGCAGACAAAACGGCGAAATCCATTAATGCACCCTCAATGCTTCCTTAAGAGAATTTGTCCTCAGCGATGTTCCTACATCGCTATCAAATGCACCATCAATCAAAAGTCATCAATACAGTTAAAACCCCATTGCCTACGTCCAAAAAATAAACCTAACATCACACAGTATACTCCGAGTAATTCTCTCTGTTTTGAGATCCTTGCATTGTACACAGTCACGGTACTTTACAACCGTTCCACTCTGGCTGTGCAATCAAGAATTTACTGAGAGGTCCTAAATGTAACAGCGCAGTTTGTAAGTGCCTGTCATCAATACAGCACTACTAAAGAAATGAAATTACATGTAAAAATTACTCTGTCAGGAAAGAAGTATCCAGCATATAACAGAATGGCCATATGAGAGGAAATCAGGCTAGCAAAAAGTTATTATGTGGAGATTTTCAACGATATTTGTTCAGAAGATTTCTCGAGAAGTGTTCGTCGAGAACATGGCAAGGCGCTAGATTTCGCAGGCTCCGAGATGACTAATTAACAGCCTGAGACGATTTACCTCATGGCAGCCCATATACTAGAACGCCTCAAATGCATTAACGCAGTGGATCTTATCGCCTCGCTAATTAATGGCTGGCTTTGAAGCATAAAATAGGAACAATGGTCGTAGGATCATTCATTCGATGTGGAAAGGAAAACTGCCTGGAGGTTGCCCAACGCTGTGCGAGAATTCACCCACGAACAGCGGCTGAAAAATCTTTCCTCATATGCCATGGAACCCTTTTATGGGCCTCTGCGAATTTGCAATTAGCAAAGAACGCATAGGCATATTTGGAAAACATGTTATGGCAACGTCATGTCTGTGCGTATGCGCTTGTCTACAGATATATTCCGTAGTTTCTACTCAAGAAAAACTGAAATTATGGTCATAAAAATTTATGGTATTATTTGCGACGAGCTCATATGCCATAACTCATTTTGATTCATCGATTTAAAAGAAAGAGAAAAAATTACGAGCATTTTAAAGTGGGAAAGAATTGAGTCCATTTTAGGCTGGCTGATTTTTCATTTTGGAGTTAAAACAATCTACTCCTGCAGAAGAGTAGATTGTCGATTAAAATCGATTGAAATATGAAAGGATTATAGCGCTCTTATGAATGGAAAAGTGCATACCACGTTAGGTTCACTGGTGCGTTTATTCACTGATTTCAAATTTTCCAGCATTTCGAGAGAACATTATAGATGAGCATAGCGCAGCAAACTTTTCACATTTTACAAATTCAGTAAAAGCTCTTGAAAGAGAAGTGTTAAAGCATACAAAGGATGGAGCTCTCTGATTACTGATATTGAAATACTTCCAACAAATAGTGCTGATTGCTTTATATTGCTTTGCAGTCTTGAGAAAGCAATATTAAAGCTTGTAGTTTTGAGATGAAGAAACGATCTGATTCATGCAGGTGCTCTAATATCTTCCACAAAAGATGTATTCTTTTTTGATCCAAAGAGTTCAGCAGATTTTGCCATATTCGCGTCCCCTTTAATCCAACAGTGGTATTGGAGAGATGACGCTAGAAAAGACGGAAAGCGAATACTTCGCAAGGCGATTTATTCGACTGCATCGTCTCAGACTCCCGAAGTGAACACCACGGTCCCTGCTCATAAGCTAGTCGGGAGGAGATTCAGCAAACAGAAATTAGCTTAGCAAGTACACAGAACTCATCAACCAAACTTCATCCCGTCCAACCTGCAAGTAACCCATAAGTCCAACATTGGTTCATTTGTCTGTCACACTGGTAGCGCTTTCGCTTCCATCTGAGTCTGGACAAACTATAGCCTTATAAAAGTTTCATCCCATTTTCTGTGTCTTCAACTCCCAAAAATTTTATTCTCCCTCTCTGAGCTACCTAGAGGCAGATCAGCACTAAGCTTTAGTAAATTCGTCACTTGAAATTTTTTTCTACCAGATATCTTCCAACAACTGATAAAACTCCACCTCTTTCTCCTCACTCTTTCTTCCCTCCTTCCCCATATCCTCAATAACCCTCAATCACCCCGTCACCAATTTAATATAAAAAAGAGAAAAACTGAAGATATGTGGAGCTGCAACCACCGATGTAGTGCATCCGTATTGTTACGACAAATTTGAACACCTCTTTTTTTCATGGAACTTCGATGCAATAAATGCAGTGTTGAATAAAATGGTGTTTAGTCATAAAGTAATGAAATACATTCATTAGATGAAACATAGTGCGAAAAGAGCTTTATTTCATTCAGGATGAAACACTGTAGGACTTTTTTCAGATATATAGGCGTTTATCAAATCAATGAAAATCTTATAAGCAACTTACCAACTCGAAATGTGTGGAATGCTTAACACACTCACGCTATGAATATACATCAAAATTTTCACGCAAGATGTGAAGTCCTACTGTACCTATGTAGCAGCCCATGATATGTTGTCTCTGTCGAATTTAAATGTTCAATCGCTTTTAAGGCTTTCTGTGTCTCTGTCGTCTGACACGCTGATAAACACAATCCACATTAGATCATCGTCTCCCTGTTTATGCTGTCCTAAAATGTGGAAATAATAATTCAATGGAAGATGAGAGGAGAGGGGAGGGATGGGAAAGGAGAGGAACGATGCCATAATAAAATATGCTCTCTATTGCAGCTTCCAAACCCAATTCTACGTGGAACGAATCCGTCGCAACGCGGGTCATATGAAACGTCAAATGACCGAACTCGACAGGAAACGTGTACAAACAGTGCGCCTCACAATGACCATTATTATTTGCAACTTCTTTTTATGGGCACCATTCTGCGTTGTGAATGTGCTTCAAGCTTTTGCACCCCGTCTTCTCAGTAAGCATTATGAAGTGCAGCATTTTAGCATTAAACATTAAAATTAAAATTAAAATTCATATCGATAAACAAAATTGATTGTTAAACCGCTACTAACTCATTCTGAATCGCATCGTGTAACTCGAAAATTATTTCCCCCTCCCCTCCCCCCCCCCCCTTCCTCTCGCTGTTGATTTTCAAACAAAGCAACTTAGTCGGTTTGTTGTGCGAATACACCAATAATCTAGCAACCTAAGCAAAATGCTTTCTTCTTCAATAAAAGACATTGAGTAATAAGTATAGCACTTGTTTCGCACTCTAATGAAGGATCACGTAACATTTCTGATCAGAATGCCTGAATACGAAAGATAGTTTCGAGTGCTTCCTAACAGCTCTTTAGTAACGGGCAAAAAGATATTTACTGCTGCCCATTCCGCGGTGCGTTGCAAAAAGCCATTCTAGCAATGTCCTGTCTGTGTGTCTATGATGCGGACCTACGGTACATCAGTCTCGTGTCGAAACTGAAATTTGCGACAAAATGTTGCGTTATTTTGAGGTCTTGCAATTTTTCACTTACATTTACCTTTGAGCCCTATCACCTCTAAATGTCCAAAAAACGTTCGCAAAGATCATTTGATGAATAAGATCGGCCTCGAATACTCTAACATGACCACCTCTAGAATTAATATTTGAAACTAAATGCGAAACAAATTCATAATATGCTGAACTGAGTTCGTTTGTCAGTCAGTGTTCTTCTGCAAGAATATCAATATGCTCGGCACATTAAATCAACATATTATAACATATGTGAAATTTTGTAACAATTGCTGCCTTATATGTTTGAACAACGAATATTTCTGAACAACTCATAATTTTCTTCATCAGCTAATCTAATTGAAGGAAAACTTTAAGGTGCCGAGTTAATAACTTATATCGTTATCTTGGGCAATCTAAATTCATGCGTTAATCCATGGATCTATATTCTTTTCAATCGAAGTCATGTTAAACGAGCATTCTGCATGTCGGCCGTACAAAGTTGGCTTCTTTTGCGTTATATAAGAGTAGCTGCGTGGCACTTTTGGCTAAATGAACACTTTTGGCACAGTGATCAGCTCTAGTATACTGACCACTTCTAGCACATTGACCACTTCTAGAACAACAACCTCTTATAGTGTAGTGGATATTAAAAATAATGCGTAAACAACATTATATAAATGCTACAAATAATGAAATTAAAAGTTTCATGTTGCTGAATTATAAAAATTGGTGAAATTTTTGACCGTTATAACAAATCCAAATAGAGACACATGCTTTACCTTCAAAAGCCTCCGAGAAGCTGTGAACTGTTTTCAAAAAAATGAGGAAAATCCTACCAATCTGTACAAAAACGAATCACGCAAGCCTGAAGTCCTATTCTTAAAAGCAACCTTTCCTAATTTGCTGTAGTTCGATATCATAAAGTAACCTCATCATCCCTCATCCCAAATTACCACAAACTCTGAGATGTTCAGAAAATGGGCCGCATGGAGACAGTAAGTAGACGTTAGAGAAAAAAAGAAGGAAAAAATTCCGCATAATATAATTGAACTAGCAATGTAACGGCTTAACTTCCAATTTCACTGCGATAAAACTGTCTCTCGAAGCTTATCAATCATTCGGCGCCAAATTTTCCGCATAGAAGAGAGCAGAAAGCTTTTTTTTAAAATATTTGAACTTTGTCACCTTTGTTTCCAAATGAAATCCAAAGAAATTACTGTTCTATGCGCTCGTTGTTACCTTAAAAAGTGCATGAAAATATATCTGCAATTATGTCTTATTCACAACATGACTTTTGCATTACAAAATTTTTGTGGAGTATATAGACACAAAAGAATTGTTTCCTCACATTTTTAATGAAGTTAGTCCTAAGTGTTGTTTAATTTACTGATGAGAAGAAATCGCCCTTATATCGACCATAAACAACTTGCTACATTGCAGATCCATATTCGAAATATAGCGAATTCGCGAAGGATCGTAAATTTACTGTCTCATCAAGGAACTGTAGGTATGTTTCAAGTTCATATATGCACTCACCTAATATGGATGTAGTAGACGTTCAATATCCAAACTTTTGCAAGATGATTCAGTGAGAAAGATATAGTGAGTTAATGCGTTAAGTTTATATGATCAACAACCAAAGATCTCAAAGTTCTAAATACTCACATAAATGAATCGATTCAAATGAGGCTTGAGAAGTGAGCGAGTATAAAAGGTAGAAAACACATAGTGTGAATGTTGTTTCGCAATATTGAAGAGATGCAATTAGTGGCTCTGTAAGCATAAATGCATTGTGAACACTGCTATGATCAGATAACGATTTCATATGGCAACTTATCCTAAAGGAATTACAGAGTCCACCAGTGAATAGCATTTAATCGAGGACATTTTCGTCATCCTTCAAAGAATTTGTTCATTCTTTGCTACCGCTCAAATAACAGCTTATTTACAGCCAATTAATATTGACTGAGGAGCATTTTTTGTGATAGCAATAAAAAGAGCCGTCGACGTGACCTGCAAACCGGATAACACTAACTCTAAATACCACATTAAAGCTTCTATAAGTGTATGTATCGTTGACGCATCAATGACACACATTAACAATTACTTTTGCACACACAAAGATACATACATACATACGCACTTAACATACGTCACACGCAGAGATCTGCGCACACATGCACACATATGCACCCTTATGCACAAGTTTACGTAGATGTGATGTGGCGATAAGGCGATTGCAAGTGGCAATTTGTAAAGCACGTAAAGTAGAGTATGAGAGTTCGGGAACTGAACGAAAACTCTTAAGCGGCAACAACCTTCTTGGTGGATAAAAATAAAAATATTGAGCCGTATTTTTTGGGGAATTTCTGAACGATTTTGTCAAGACTTTTTTTTGTTGGAATTTTTGATATTATTCGATTATTCATTTAATCTGTTTGTTAGTCAAAAGTGTTTAAAAAGTTCGAGAACTCTTCGTAGCTCGATCATAAATTTCCAGGATGGACTGCTGAATGCTCAGCTCGCTCTCCTTTTAGAAAAGTTAGAATTTGTTGTCACAGTTCATGCAATAAAATTTGGCAGGTTGCCGTGCTTGTGAGGGGAGCATCTTTATTGGGGAATTTTATGAGAGATAGTATCTTAAATATGAGACAACACTTCTTCGTTTCGTTTAGCGCAGCGGTAATGGGCCGACCTGGATGTGAGATGAGCTTTGGTTCGATTCAGACGCCTGGTGTACGATTTTCTTTCTCGTAGTCCTATCCTTCTTTGTACAGTAAAGTCTCTCGCGGGCAGCTATTGGGTACCACTTTCCAAAGCAAAGCATTTTCATTCATCTTCCACAATTTCCAGAACAGAGCTCCCACAATCCAACTTGCACGCTAGCGAGACAGATTTTAAAAGAATTCGAGCAAACCACAAAACTTATCAATTCTGATCCATTCCGCTCGCCTCTTTAGTCATCTGTATCGAAAGGATCTGGCAAGCAGCGCCCTCGATAAGGAACGGCAGAATGATATATAGCTTCTCCTATATGCTCGGTGCCTAGCATTTCAGCGAACTTTGTCAAGCAGATTTCAGTGGCACCTCATATCTCGTCGTCAGCAATTTTCCCCATGCTCCCATCCATGCCACTCCGATTAACGGTCTGGGTTCTCTTCCATACAAAACAATAAAGCTAAAGCAACAATAAAGCTATAACCAAGCTAATTAGTAATCCACAAACAAGTCATCATAACGAATTACTACCGAACTATTCGTAATTTCAGGAATTCAGATGGTATGAGTCTCGGTTCATCGCGAATTTCGAAAAAATCTCATATTGAAGCAAGAAGGGTTGAGTCCGCACAGGCTGTACGTCTTCATGCACTCTTTCGAACGTGTTTCTGCAAAGCGCATTGTGGCGTCGCCATGTCTATACGTACATACATAC
>JAAVTS010002882.1:9697-24376 GCA_022845575.1 Baylisascaris ailuri
ATTTATTCCATTTCAAGTAAACAATAAAACAACCCAAATTTATTCCATTTCAAGTAAACAATAAAACAACCCAAATTTATTCCATTTCAAGTAAACAATAAAACAACCCAAATTTATTCCATTTCAAGTAAACAATAAAACAACCCAAATTTATTCCATTTCAAGTAAACAATAAAACAACTCAAATTTATTCCATTTCACAACTACGTTATGCATAGTTTTTTTTAAAGATGGGTAAGAAATTGTGCTGAGAAAAAAAACGTTAAAGGGAATTGTTTATATGAAAATTTAGAGGAAAAAAAACGAGAGAGTTTAGATTGAGAATAATAAGAATGTTGTATTAAAAAATACAAAAAAATATTTAAAAAAAAAAACTAAAGTGAAAAAATTTGACCAAAGATGATTTTTCAAAAACGTTTTTAATTTGCAGCTCTTTTCATTAACAATAGCCGGAATCGACTTTTATTAAGTATACGTGCTATGCGTTCTTTCTAGAAGAGACAATCATAAATCAATCTGAAAACCATCAAGCACTTAACATCGCTTTATTTTCTCTTTTAATTCGTCTTTTATATCCTTTAAAAACAAATAAACAAAAAAAAATTTTGCTTTACTGGAAATATTTCTGCTATTTCTATGGAAAAAGATCTCTAAAATTTTCACTTATTTCGCTATATTTTGCAATGAACGAGCAAATTTAAAGCATTCGCGCTCATAAAAGCGATTAAATTACTCTTTTTTTTTATTTTAAACGTTCTGATATTATAAAAGCGTTCATCATTGTAGAAATGACCAACTCTTTTGGATGAAACAATTCAGAAAATTCTATAAACCAATTGCGATATCCTGAAATGAATTAAGCGATAGCGTCGGTAATTGCGATCATCGGCGAACAGACAAATTGCTATTCAACTATAGAAGAGAGCCTTCAATTTAATGAATAGATGTAAAAACATTCGCTCTATTGACAATTCATGTGGACCTAAACACTAAAATAAACTCATTACGTTGATGATATGATCTGTAATCTCTAAAACGCATCGCTCAAGCATTCAAATTAAACGCAATAGTTTAAAAGCCTCAGGCGATTTTGTTCCAGCCGGACGATCAGTTATGTATCAGCCGTGTTAGCTTCATATATTTTTGTAGGCTACATTCATTCGCCAAGCTGAAGATTTTAGCTGATCTTACTTTCACGATGAGTGCCGTATCTGTGATCCTCTCGTAAAAAAATAGAATTAGTCACCGAAACTGTTCCGCTTGAGGTGTTTAACGTAATCATCGGTTTCGAGAGTCACAGATGTTTAATCNCGCTCGTGTTTCTCATAAATTTCGGTCTCAAAAGCGATGCACATCATATAAAATAGAAAAATAGCACTGAAATTACTTATAAAGCTTGACTGTTACTGTAGTTCGGATGAAACAACATTTACGCCACAAAAAAAAAATTGGCAATTATCTGTTAGTGATACAATCAAGGTTGAATTTCAATTTTGATTTGGCTGCGAAGCACCCTTGCAAGTGTTGTATAGGCTATAAGACCACACAAAAAGTGATAAATGCTCAAAAGAATTAGGGATGCATAGATCAAGTATTGAAAAAATCCGAGGAATCCATGATATATGAAGATGGCAATTGGTTCCATCCGATGGATCGAAGATATATGTGAAATATCGCTTCAGTGCGATGCAACTAAGAGAAATAATGAGATGCTTTCAGCACTTTCTTCCAATATATTAATAGACAATTTAGAATTGCATCTTCCAGCAAAAAAAATATTCACATATGAAGGTATTCAATATCCACTAAGAATTATTATATATACATAAATAAATATACTCAAATAAAGAATAAAATTAAAAATGTGCAATAAATATATATTGAGTATGCTTGAATAATTACTTTATACTCTGAAGTTGTTAACTTTACAAAACGAAAAATATTCGAAGAATTAGTTAGATAGAATAAAGCGATTGCACCACTAATTTAATCAAATATGATTAATTTTAGTCGCTAAGAGTGCCTGATATCTTACCATCACGATATAATATAATGGATTAGTTTCTTCGAACTCATTAGGAGTTCCCTATTTACAATTGATAAATGAGCGTATTTTGAATGAAATCGATCAGCTGGCTGTTTAGAGGCTGCCGCTATCCGCTCGGAAATTAAACGAAGCAAAAGCTTTAAAAAATTAACCAACTTTTTCTTACATCAGCCTAAATTCACTTAGTAAACAATAAAACAACTCAAATTTATTCCATTTCAAGTAAACAATAAAACAACCCAAATTTATTCCATTTCAAGTAAACAATAAAACAACCCAAATTTATTCCATTTCAAGTAAACAATAAAACAACCCAAATTTATTCCATTTCAAGTAAACAATAAAACAACCCAAATTTATTCCATTTCAAGTAAACAATAAAACAACCCAAATTTATTCCATTTCAAGTAAACAATAAAACAACCCAAATTTATTCCATTTCAAGTAAACAATAAAACAACCCAAATTTATTCCATTTCAAGTAAACAATAAAACAACCCAAATTTATTCCATTTCAAGTAAACAATAAAACAACCCAAATTTATTCCATTTCAAGTAAACAATAAAACAACTCAAATTTATTCCATTTCACAACTACGTTATGCATAGTTTTTTTTAAAGATGGGTAAGAAATTGTGCTGAGAAAAAAAAACGTTAAAGGGAATTGTTTATATGAAAATTTAGAGGAAAAAAAACGAGAGAGTTTAGATTGAGAATAATAAGAATGTTGTATTAAAAAATACAAAAAAATATTTAAAAAAAAAAACTAAAGTGAAAAAATTTGACCAAAGATGATTTTTCAAAAACGTTTTTAATTTGCAGCTCTTTTCATTAACAATAGCCGGAATCGACTTTTATTAAGTATACGTGCTATGCGTTCTTTCTAGAAGAGACAATCATAAATCAATCTGAAAACCATCAAGCACTTAACATCGCTTTATTTTCTCTTTTAATTCGTCTTTTATATCCTTTAAAAACAAATAAACAAAAAAAAATTTTGCTTTACTGGAAATATTTCTGCTATTTCTATGGAAAAAGATCTCTAAAATTTTCACTTATTTCGCTATATTTTGCAATGAACGAGCAAATTTAAAGCATTCGCGCTCATAAAAGCGATTAAATTACTCTTTTTTTTTATTTTAAACGTTCTGATATTATAAAAGCGTTCATCATTGTAGAAATGACCAACTCTTTTGGATGAAACAATTCAGAAAATTCTATAAACCAATTGCGATATCCTGAAATGAATTAAGCGATAGCGTCGGTAATTGCGATCATCGGCGAACAGACAAATTGCTATTCAACTATAGAAGAGAGCCTTCAATTTAATGAATAGATGTAAAAACATTCGCTCTATTGACAATTCATGTGGACCTAAACACTAAAATAAACTCATTACGTTGATGATATGATCTGTAATCTCTAAAACGCATCGCTCAAGCATTCAAATTAAACGCAATAGTTTAAAAGCCTCAGGCGATTTTGTTCCAGCCGGACGATCAGTTATGTATCAGCCGTGTTAGCTTCATATATTTTTGTAGGCTACATTCATTCGCCAAGCTGAAGATTTTAGCTGATCTTACTTTCACGATGAGTGCCGTATCTGTGATCCTCTCGTAAAAAAATAGAATTAGTCACCGAAACTGTTCCGCTTGAGGTGTTTAACGTAATCATCGGTTTCGAGAGTCACAGATGTTTAATCAGCTCAGAGCCCAACTCATATCTGTGATTTTTAATTATTGGACCAATTGGATGCTAGCTTTACAGTAGTGATGAGATGCTTCTAAATTTGCACCCAGCTGTGATTTTAGCAATCGTTGCCCTCAGCAGTGGAAATGATCTTAGTGTTTCCTGAAGTTCACAGGTTTTAAACATTAATGATTAGCAGAAAACCGCACGTCGCAACATCTGTTGTGACAACATCTGTTTTACGATCATTCATTACTCTCGGTGTTCAAAACTTTTGCTTGAGGGGACATTTCAATCAGACAATACGCAGTGTTTGAGTGTTCTTTAGATATTCAACCGCTGCCACTGAAGTAAGGCCATGCTAATGGGCGCAAGTATCTTTAAAATCGCGCAGAATTCATAGCAATTTTGCAGAACTGTAACAGAGAGCGGACTCATCTTTAAGACTTTTCTGAAGGCATGTAGGAATAATTCCACTAATTTTTACTTCATTGCCGTTGTTAGCGCGATTCCACGCAACACTATCGTCTACCCCAATAAGAAGGTCCATAAACCCTCTTATTTTCCTATATGAAATTATCTGTTACTATGGCAATCAATTAGCCAAATGCTCATTCACCATTACTTGAGCTAAGCCTACTTTATTTTCATACAACTTTAAATGATCCCACAACTTTCCCATTATTGTCTCATCGCTGTGATCAGAGCATACACGATTTATTAAGCGCATCTCAGTGATACTCGTAAAGTACAATTCCGTTCTTGCATAAAAGGTGCGTGATAATGGATGTACATCATAATATAACGTTTGCAGTGAGTCAACGAATACACGTAAGAAGTCGATGTTCTCCGTGGTAAGATTAAGATCATTTCGAAGAAAAGGCAAAATAAAGAAAACACCATCCGAAAGACATCGCAATCTTGAAAGGTAACAGACACTTCTTAAGTGCACGTCATTTAATGGCCATATGTTCTATTCTACTGCGGCTGTAGCTTCGCCTTAGCATATTTTTTAACCGCGTGTAGTCTTTACTTACTTTAGAATATTTTAATTACTTTAAAAATTCATTTATTCCACGACGCTTTCAATCTTCAATTTATAAGCATTCACGCTATAAAAAGCGACTAGGCCTAACGACTAGAAGATCATATACGATCGAATTTGACCATTAATCAATAGATTTTATGTTGAGATAATAGATCGAATTATGTTTTCCTTGGTTGAATTTTTTATGATCTATTGCTATCTAGAGATGATATCAAAGTTATTTAAAAGGTTTTTTTCCTCTAGACAGAGCCGATGGCGTAGGCAAAACTAAATCACGTGGTCTTCTAGCTCTTCATTCGCTCGACGTTCCGTTTATGTCACGATCGTCGATTCAATTCCCAGCACAGTTCGGCATTCGTCGAAGCTTTCGAAGATCATCTTCGAAAATGACTATAAAAATTTTTTTTGGTAAAAGGTATATATCCGGACGTTGGTGACGAATCGGAAGTTCGAGAAGACTCTATAAATTTAACTGCTGCATTTTTATTAAAAGAACTTCCGGTGGCAGTATAATTCGAATGCAAAAATTAAGTTTCTTCTGCCGGAAAGTGGCTTTTAAGATTATGGTACTGTAAAAAAGGATATAGAAGCTATTCTATCCAAAAATGAGCATTCTAAAAGGAACGTTCTGGCGGTAGGAAAAGGTTCGTAAGAGAAGGTATTTTACGCTCCATTGATAACCTGGTACCATACTCGAAAAGCGCAGCCTTGGTTCCGGCTTGGCCATGCATAAGAAAGCACGACTGGATCGGACAGAAGCTGGCTCATGACGTGGTTGAGGTCTCGTCACTTCTTTCTGTTTGGTAACTTCCCTTTCGCAGTTATTGCCCCACATTTTAATAAGTGCCACACTCCACACAATCTTTCCCTTAGCCTTCATGTCTGCCGTCTAAAATATACCTCCGTGTACTTCCGTTTCATCGCACTAACTAACCTAAACCTACCGTTGGCTACCTTTTCTTTTAACAAGTCCATTTTTGCCTAGACCGTCGACAATCTGCGTTGATCTATGATTGACGGATGTTTCGCTGTGTTGCGCTCTTCTGATATACTCATATAATCGATCGACTGTTGTCAAAAGGTGACTAAAGTTGTTGATGAACGAGCAAGTACGATATTGTATTTGCAGGCAATTCGGTCATACACCAAAATGGGGTGTTTCAAATCGTTTTCTGCGCTCATTGTACTGGGCATGCAGGGGATTTCAATATTGGCTATGTTTCTATGATGAAGGTGAGTATCATTACAATAATTGTAGAAGTGGCATTTGATTTCTTCGGAGAACAACATAGACGTCAGAGAATGCAAGTTATTTTTGTTGAAAAATCCATTCTATTTGCTCATTCGGTTAAAATGCTTCATCAAAACAGCTATGACACTTTACGTCTTGAATAGCCGGCGTGCTTTTTAGGCAAATGTAAAGTTTGAAGTTATTGAGGTACAGCATCAGCATCTCCTCGAACTACTGAACAAAGGTGAAGCCGAACATTGATGTGGTAAGATACCAATATAGCCCCGAACAAAGAGTATTTATAAGAAGTGAGGTAAAATTCAGAAGTCGATAGCCATGTAAGTGTTATCAAACGGTACAGATGATACAATGAGCAATAAAGGTGGATATTTAATCAACAACAACTCTAATGTTGTTTAAAGATGTGGATATCGATGTTGAGGATCTATTATCAAATCCTTTCAATACACAACCACCATCATTGGAACAATTGAGATCACAAACTGGATTTCAGAAGGAATGGATTATGTTCCTCTATAGAAATTTCAAGCAAGTATGTCTACTTCTATATTACACTATTATGCTAGGCATAGTGTTATGGTTTTTTTTTGGATCATTTCTTATAGCATCGATTCACTATATATCAAAAATTTTTCGTCATGAGGAAAAGTTGTGATATCGTTGAAGAAATGACTTTCTTAGAAGATATTAGATTAGATTGTTCAGATGAGATAAGTTAGACCGAGTTTTATGCGGCATGATCGTTCGGTCACTGATTAAGAATCGAAAGGAACAAGACGATGGAGAATTTTGGTCCTCCAAAATGTTAACGTGCCTGGTTTTAACCTGGCTACAGAATCAGCTGTATGATTCGTTTGGGTGAATCAGTGCTTTGAACGGAATACTAAGTTGTTCCGCTATTGGAGAAAGTGGCTTCGATTGTTTAATCGTCAATAACATATGGCAGCCTTCGCGGTAGATTTATGAGAGTAGAAGTTGGTTTGGATTGAGTTAGTACTATCCTCCATTTATAATCTCAGGATGGAGCAGTGCTCGCAGTAGTTGAACGGTTAAAGGCAATGTTACATTGCAGATTAAACATCAATGCCACTATGCCTTTGGATGATCTTTTGGCTTATGGATATGATGCTGTGTAGTTCGATGTTATGGGGTGTGACTAGTTGATAGAATGATTTGAAGAGGCTATTGTTCTCATTTATAAAGGTTAATGTGGATTTATTGCAGCGATGCTCAAATGGTCGAATGAATCTCTCACAATGGCGTCAAATATTTCGCCTTATTTTTCCGAATGCATCCGATTATGGATTTGCCGATCGAATTTTTGAAACAATAGCCGGTGATCGCTCGCAACGATCGATTACCTTTGAAGTAAGCTATCTTTTTCGCTGCTCTACTTGCTGGAGACATTGTTCCCACTACTGCTCGGAATGTAGGTGGAGCGAATTCCGGTTTTACTACAGACCTGAGCACTAGGTCGTGGCTTCTTTTTTCCATACTTCGACAATTGTAACTGAATGATCCCGCAAAAACCTGTGAGGAAAATGGTGGCACGTACTGTAAAGCAGGATTCAAGTACTTTCTAAGCTCAGTGACACGGAAAATGGTGGAAGCTTGTTGAAAATTTGGAAGCAGGGCTATATTCCTGGCGGGATGCTGAATAATTACCTGCATCATCAGTACAATATTCAAATTGCAGAATGCGTGTTGTTTCTTTTTCTATAGGTTTTATTTTTGCCATCACTGGAAAGATGTGTATATATCACAACCCCAGCTTTTGGCTCAGTTTACCCGCACTTTAGAGCTTGCACTCATCTGTTTTTAGATTTTTATTATTTTACTTGTGGTAAAGTTCCATTGGGCAAGTTCTCCTCATCCCTCAGAATCCTCAGACTTTTTCTTATAGATGTTGTGGCATCTTTTGTGATGGAATTCCTGATAACAGTGAAATTCTCTCTTTGTGAAGACGTCGATGTCCTTTTTTCAACTTGCATTCTCAACCGCTTCTTTCTGAACAAAGTACCCTTCCCTTGATGCCGTATGCTATTTGTGTATTGATCGCATATTATGGGACTGGTCACTAAGGTATAAACATTCGTTTTAGATCGTGAAAAATGTCCAGTTGCAATATCCTTCGTTTTGCACTAATAGAACATTCCCTTCGAGCAACCTTTAGAAGGCCCACTATACGAAAGTTGAAGTGCATTTCAGGATTTAGTACTCTGTCTCCACGATCTAATATGCTCAGATGAAATTTCCCCTGATTCGGCATCTACGAGCGTTCAATCATCAAATGTTGCTCAATTTATCTTCAAAATGATGAAACCAGACGAAAGGGTATGTGAAATGTTGCGCCTTATACAAGTTGAATCGTTTAAATATATCTGAAACGTTAAAACCCGCTGATAGAACGAACAAATGAAATAATATTAGTGGAGATGGATGATTTTATGCTTTAACGTCGTAGCCAGTTGGACTCATATAGTCCTGGTAAGGAAGGTTTGTTTTGGAGACGGACTTTTGCACGATTTTGTCAGGTGGATGGTAACTTTGGGTATTTCAGACTCCTTTCCCCTTCCCCGCAAAAGTAAAACGCTGAGGGCAGAAGAAAAATTACAAGATATTAGAGATGGAAATATAGTCGGACGCCTACGGTGGTAGTAAATTTTTTCTTTTTGTATGCAAATTATAGGGTCTAGTCAATGTGTCCGCGTTCACGAAATATGTTGAATGTGTATTCAATTTGAACGCTATTACCTCTCCAAGCACCTCAAGAGAAGGTGTTTTCGGTCAGATACAAATCTCGTCAACCACATCGCATTCCAATCCACAACCTACATGTACACCGTCGTTGAGGAAATATGCTATGGAACAATTCAAGGTTTCCTTTTCCACTTTGATTTTGCCATATTTGCCATTATTTCTGATACCATTCTTTCATCATTACCACTTTTCTGGCGTCCACTGCGAATCTATAATTTGCCGGAATTAAATAGTGGAAGAATGAAGATAGCCTCTAAAATTTCCAATCTCTGCTCTTACAATTTTGAATGAATATGTAAATGTTTAGGAGTATGCAAATGCTTCATCGATTGGACTTGTACCTTTAATCCGCGATATGCGAATATGTGAGTTAAAGTTAAATAATAAAAGTTTAGTTGCTTGATGCCGACTGTGATGGTTTTCTAACGCAGAACGATATCGAACGTGTATTGGCGAATACAAGTCGTGATGCGTTAGCACTTATGACAGCAGCCCAAGTGCAAAGTCGCTGAATATCGTTATATATCTTCTCGACACAATGATCTACATTGGTTGCCTATAAATGTGGCTTCAATCTGTATATTCCCTTTGTATATTCATGTAATTCTTATGCTGTGTTCTGTTGAATTTGTTCTGTTGGATTTCCACATGTGTGTGTTGCATATCAACGAGGTTTAAAACGAATAAAAAAAATCTCAGGCCATATTGTTTGCTTCCTTTGCTTGCTATTCATAGCTGCGACTACATAGGCACACCATCCATAGGCACAGCATCAGATAGGAGGACGTCAAGCATCTAAAATATTAGCATTGTTTCTCTTCTTCGATAGACACGATTAATATTTGTTGCTTATCGTTAACAAGTGGACTAATATGCATCATCAATACTTATTAAAAAATTTCTCTCCATATGTTAGCATGAATTAGTTTTGTTTTTTTTTTTTTTTTTTTTTTTTGTGTAAATAAGATGTCAGGAAGCCATCTGTGGCATGGTTGGCGAATTTCTATGAGGTGACGATCACCCCATCGAAATTTTTTCAATTATTTTTTGTTTTGTTCTTTTTCTCAAAAACTTTTGTTCAGTTATCGAAAATTTAGCGGACGTAGCCGTCGCATAAAGGAGAAAAAACTATGATCGCTGCTAGCATTATACATTTCATGCATGCGTGCATCGACTAGAAATTATTCGGTGATATATCAGAGAATATATATTTAACTGCATATATAGGTCAATTTTAGGTGGACTCCAATATCGTTACCTTACATACTTCAGCTGTTAGTCGTCTTTCAATTCGTTTTCGATCCTCTTGCCGCGGTTTAAGCCGTTGTAATTCTTGTGTTAGAGTTGACTTCCATTTGAAGCCGGCTGGTTTTGCCTCATTGACAGATCTCTATTCACCTGTCATCGTCGAACGCCATCAAGCCAACAGTGTTCCATTTGTGCAGTACATATCGCAAAACGATGTGATGAGTTAGTGAATTCTGTGAAGCGCTTAAAAGAGGGGGAGAGAGAGGAGGAGAGAGAGAGAAAGAAAGAAAGAAAAAGAGCACAAGAATTAAATCAAGAATGCTGTGACACGTTCGCAATTTTTTCGTCAACTAAGAGCACACAGCTTTTGTTTGCTTAGTATTTGGTGGTGCTCGAATAGCGCAAGCAGATAGGGCCGGTTCGTTGTTCGGTACCTCACTAACTGTCGTACTCTCGGCATAATCTCGACCTTTCAGCTACATCTTTCCAGCAAGCTTCTTAGGGTGCAGACCTCTGTTTCTTCAACTTTCTCTTTTAGCTTATTTAGTTGAAACCTAACTATCCTGATCATCCTGGACGACCTGAACATTTACTGCACTCATTTCGATGGATACGACTCACAGTTTGTTCATTAACTCATACATAGGTGACGATGTGTTTCTAACTGCTTTCGTAAACTACTGTTCAATATGTTCGGTATAGATCCGTTGTGATTTTTTACAGTCCACTTCATCCAATAGGATTGACTCATAGTTTTCTTTAAACATTATAAACTTTATTGTTCTACATACATCGTTAATATTTCTTCTCATACTTGAGGAAAACAACGTAGCTTTGCATGAATTGTGTGATACGGTATTGTAACGTTTAGGTTAAGATGTTGGAGCCGAGTTTTCGAAGAGATATTTTCATCAGCTGCTTCAAGCATAAGTTTGCCTCGAGATGGAGAGATTTTCATTAAAATGGCATCTGTTATATCACCTCATATGAAGTGGTCAGCTTGTATTATGGGTTTGCGGGGTCTTATATCGAGGAACATGGCTACATTGGATTAATTTCTGCCCATTCACACCCACCTATGCACAACTTAGCTCAGTTCCATTGCTGTATATGAGGTTGAAGAGTAGTGCGAAAGTCGGCTGTAGATAAGTTGTATTGTTATCATACTTTAAATTACGTGGCACATAGTTGCTGTTTTATCGGCTTTCAATCACCATTTGAGATCTATACTTGTTTCAACAAAAAATCAGTGGCATTAAAAGTTATATGCATCAACAAATGGGACTTGTCGGCTCCAGGTTGGAGTCATTGTCATAGACGTTGCCAAAATGCGCGCAATATTTACAGAGTGTCTCTTTTCACGAGTTGAGGGTTACTGCAATCTACATGTCTAACCGGGTTCGATAATAGAGCACTACAGTTGACTGAGACCCTTTGAATAAAGCGGTCGAATACTGCGTCATTAGATTTTCAGTGATGGTGTTGTAAGTTGTCTAATTTACTTCATTAAAGACGGCGATTACAGATTACTTCATTGACATCGAAATCCACTTGTTCTTTTTCACTTTTTTTTATTATCGTTTAAATTATAACTGCATAACATTGCAAACCTATCGTAGAGATGGAGGGAACGATCTTCTTTGAGTTTTTTTCTTTCCCTCAGGTGTTCGTAATTGTTGCTCGTTGATTTGATTACCTACGTTCATGTATTACTTCTATTCGTTTTAGGTGTCTTCTGCATTCGGAATGGAAAAATTTAGCATTCGATGCAGTTTTTTTTTTCACAGAGTCAGATCATATATATGTTCTGGAATATCTCAGCTTGATTAATCCTGGTGGTCTCATCTAGTGAACTCAAACTTTAAAGATTTAAACATCAACTCAGCTGTGGAATGCGTTCCTTTGAATATTGTCAACTGTCGCAAATAAGCTAAATGGCTGGCTATTAACAACGCAAATATTTTAGTGACTCATTTCTTAAAGTTGATAGTGATTCAGCATTTTTTCCATTTCATATCGCTTTATAGTATATAAATAGGGCTAATTTATGAGAAATTGTATAACCTACAACATAGGAAGGTTGTAGCGAAAACGTTCTGCCAAGAATGATGAATACACGTCGAGAATGTGATCTAATATTGTCTAATACATCAGGTAAGAGTTGGAGGAGGTGGAGGCGGTCATCATCTTCGTCCCCACCTCCTTCTTCCCATTTTTCCTTCCCCCCACCTGACTTTATGCCTGCGCGCGCAGATGTCATACATGTTCACATATTCATCAACGTTCGGTTAACGAAAATTTCAACAGTTCAAATTCATCAACAATTGTGCTTATCGTAGTAAACCAATGAATGCGTTCTATGACACCTTCATAAGAAAGAAGTTTTCGAGTCGTGTTCGTAATGGACCACCTTGTTGTTGTATGCAAATTTATCCACATGCAAATATTTATGCCAATATTTATATGTGAATATGCTCGTTGCTGTGATATTTCGAATTATTGATACCACTTACTTGTGAATGTTTCAGAGGATGAAGGAGCCGTGTTTCCGATGTAAACGTCCTACATATTTCAACGATAAAGTTGGACCTCTCAAGGATGGCGTTCTCTTTCATAAAGTTTGTTTGTGCACATATCATTCGTTAGATATGAGCAATTGAGTATACTGAACGAAGTGCATATTCACATCATCAATTATTTCTTATTAGCCAATGGCTACTCATTATTTGGCTAACGATTTCCTAATCGATTCACTTATCATATTATCATATCCTTATTCATTTAGACTTTTCTGAATATGGGCACTTGTATAAAAAATTCCCGTAGTGGACAATGGCCAAATAGCCATTTTTTGAAAGCAGATAGAATTGATCAAAAAGTATTGCAATAATAAAGGTTTGTAGAAGAATTCTTCTTATTGTTGATATTGTAGTTTTTTTGAAGTTCTAAAGCAAAGAAAGCAGCGACTTCGTAGAGTATTTATTATTTTTGAAGCTCAATGACGAATAATTTTTATGAATTCTTCAAGATGGCCAACAATCGATTTATCTTTTTGTTGGCTTCGAATGCTTAAGATAAGATATCGATTCATCCGATTGGATTAAATAAACCGTCTGATATGATATTATCTCCCTATTATGAAGAGCTTTCACCTGAAATATAGCTTATTTGTATTATTAGAAATTCTTAGTAACGATGAAAGAAGAGAGAGAGATGATTATAGGGTTGCTTCAAATGCTGGATATGTGGAACACGATTATCACTAAAAACCTATCATAACAATCGCAACGATAATCAGGATCTTGAGGTAATAGTTTTCGATATACTATCAATATTGCACTGTTGATATAGGGCCATAGAAAGTTGTAAATTAATCTTCTACTTATTGTGATGGAGGTCGCTAGGAGCACCTGTAAAAACGACCTCTCTGAGTCAGTCCGCCCTCTGCCAATTGGCTCAGAGGTTTCAGGCTAGGGTTGCGTCAGCTGCCTCCGTTAGTGAACACCGTTACAGAATGCTGCAGTCTTTATTCTGTAACCGTGTTCATCACGGGTTGACTCTTGAGAGCACTCTTCCTAACGCATGGGTTGACCCCTCCAGGTATGCAGAGGCTTACCTCAGTTTCATATAGCTATTTCAACCTCCACCAACCTAGATCATTCATTGTTCACTTATGAGGTGCACATCGAACAATGCAACAAACTCTTCTCGATCACGTTCTCTATAGCTGAAATCAGTCCCCGTTTCTCTCCGGTTGGGGGCAGGAGATGGTAGGCACTTGTGCCGCCCTGTTAGACAAGTTCCCGGTGTGAAGTGTGGTACTGATAAGCGTTGATTAAGTAATGATATTGCTGATCGCTGTTTTGACACTTATTGAAATTGATAGACGAATGGCTTCCGGTTGTACATTCGTAATGTTCTGTTGCCTTTGCTTACCCGGGGATGGAGAGGGGTTGTCGCTAAGACGATCACAAATAAGTGCGTGATGCACATTCATATATGATTGGATGCTAATTTCAGGTGTACTGTGCTGGCCATGTGCCAACACCCGGCCCACACGATCCGATACCTCATCGCTCCAATCTTCTCTATAGTCCAAAGACGAAAGGAGAATATCCGCACAACTTGATGAGACCGGCTGGGCCTTAACTGAGAGATATTTTATTCACTTGATTTGTACAAAATGCTTTTTTTTGGGGTAAATTTTCCATAAAACCTTTAGAAATTTGCTTTAAAAAATGAATAGTTCCAAATTTCATCGCTATGCAATTTTTTCTACTTCTCCAAAAATTTGCTAGAAAACATTCACGACGAATATTGAGAATGTGGAGTTCTGGAGTTGGTGAGTCAAAAAGGAAGTACAATTTGTGATGCTGTGGAAAGCGAAATCGGCTCGAATTTTACTCTAGTGAGGAAAATACAAATTTTTGCTACTAATTATAGAAGTATACCAAAGAAATTGGCAAAATATGGGCATTTAATTAAGGTCATGCTATGGATTGTACCTCATGGCACCCATTACTATATGCTGCAAATTATTCCTAGCAAAGCTCGCAACTCGAGTCCTGACTTGATGCAGGTGGACCGACAGACACAGACGGACGGACGCACCTTACAAAGCTTTGGCACAGTGTT
>JAAVTS010002883.1:0-24370 GCA_022845575.1 Baylisascaris ailuri
ATGTATGTAGGCAGAAAAAAATACCCTATACTTGTAAAGAAACAAAATATACTAAAAACGGAAGCCAAAAATCGAAGGATGCCAAAATTTCATGAGCACCAAATACAAGTCATTCTTGATCTTCGAACTCTCCCTGCTCTTCACTTATCGTTATTTCAGCACAAATTTCAACAACTTACCGAAAGCCTATCGTCGGCAAGTGATTTGGGCATACTATAAGGGTTGTATCGAGCGGGTACTATCCATGCCATTGTTGTATTTTCCGGATAGACGGCACAGATGATTCTGCCATTTCCTAGAAAGAAATTTCTGCCACTTCATAAAAAGGAATTCTTCTCAAATGCTAATTAACTGCAATTCAAGCCAGAAATAACAAAACGAGTAATAAAATCGGCTTTACTGGGAGCAATGTGAATTTGGAAACAACTGCCTTACTCTTTTCAGTCAATGATGTTTCGAAGTAATTCGCGAGACAAACCGTTTCCATCCCTCATTCTGTAGCTTCTCAAGAATTCTAAGGATTGTTTTGCCCTCTTTTAAAATCACTATCATATTCTGCCTTCTTAACAACAAACCAGCTTCGTGGTAAACTCCTTTTTTCTTTTTCAACTTCCTTCGCCAGACCTCTGACTGCCTCACTATCCTGGCTCCTCCAAAAAAAAAAAAAAAAACACTATAGGCTAGATGTAAGCTTATAGCAATTAATAATTCGTTTAACCGACAATAAAACAACATACTGAATGCTTCCCTCTCGACACGTATCCCTCTTGGTGTGTGAGGATCGATCGGAGCACTTGTTCCATTTGTGATTTTCTCTTTATGCGGGCTCACTGCGATGTGTGCCGTCGACCCGTTTGCCTCCGAGGATCTTTTTTGCGGAACTCCGCCATGTTGTTCCATAAGCCTAGCTGCATCTATAAAACATGAAAGCCTATATACCGTCGAGCCGTTATGAATTCACAAATCGCAGCTAGAATCTTTCCCCGTTGCTTTCAGTGATATATGTGCAGTTATAAAAAAACGTTCAGCACCTGCACATCGAAGTGAATCACTGGTGCAAAAGCGCTGCTGAGCTTCACATTTCCTTTCTTTTAATGCACTGAGGAAGTACACGTTTATAATTATGAATTATATAATATGAGATGACCAATGGTTAACTAAATAATCCCATGTTAAAAATAAAAGGAAAATATGTGTAAGATTGTTAGAGAAGGAGAAAGAAAAAGGGGAACGATAAGCCTTCACAGACCTTGATAAAGACCATTCTAGATTGCCTTGATAAACCTTGATAAAGACTTGATAAAGACCATGGACAGAGAAAAAAGCATAGCGCAACGGCGATCTGCTGTGTGTGGTGAAATTTTAGCGAGTAAGGGAATTTTCTGAACAAGAATCCGGCATCAAAAAATTTATATGTTAGGTGGGACAAGGATATCAATGGATGCAAGCCACCAAACAAGAGAATGCTAATTTAAATAATCGACATGTGTAAATAGTAGGTGAAAGTCCAATCTACGCACAGACCATAGACACAATGTGTCCCGCACCATCAATCGTTTTATAAGGATTTCCCCCGAAGTAAATCTCTGCCATTTGGCCTCTTTAGTTGTTAGTTGTAACACCTATGAGCCGTTTTATTTTAGCATTTATTTTGTCGTTTCATAAATGCAAAGTTTGAAGCGATGCGTTTTCACCGCCATGCCGGAGGAATGACCAAATCCGCACATCAGCTGAGTCGACGTCTAACAAGGACACTTCCAGACAACAATGTCCCTCGTTTCGGTGCTACTTTCCCATCACTCAATGCTCAGCCAAAGGTGCCCTAGAGGCACGTGGCACGTATCTGTAGGACTACACCGCCCAGACGTCTAATACTGAAGTGGCCTCTACCGTTTCTGAAACAACAAGCTCAAAACAAGCGAAAAGTTGTCTCTCAGGTATGAAGGGAAAACGTCCATCTACAGTTTATCAAACAGAACACTGTATTTGTACAAAGTGCACTAACCAACAAGAATGGGATCTCGGGTCGAGTGAACATTATCCAGTGTGATCCCTGTAGGTGGCACTTCTGATTCTTCAAACTGCACCCAATTGGGCGGATGTTCTGCTGACATAGTTCACCGACTGCAAATGCAAAACGCTAATTACTTGACAATAAAAGCACAATTACACACAATATCACAGAAATATAAACGATTTGTACGCTTCACAACTGCACTCAACATTTCCGTTTTCCGACGGGAACTTCCTCTGCTTACCCGCGGAAAGTGATTTAAGGTAGAGGAGGTAAAAATAGACGGTGAACTATGGAAGCATCCCAATGACCCTATAGGTCCTCCGAAAATAGGAAATTCAGAAGAATCTGGGAACCTGGATATCTGCCCTTTCCACCGATGATTCGAGCTCAATACGAATTAAATAATCGCAATATTTTATGAGCGCAATAAAAATAATGAGCGATATATACAATAATAAAAATAACGATAGGTTGAATTATATCAGTTGTGCTATTTAATACTAGATTCATTGTAAAATACCAGCACTTATCACGATACTGATAATACCTGTAGCAATTATCACTACGTTCTATTCTTAATGTTGTTAGCTCTGCTGAATACTTACATAACTGGTGCCTACTTACTACTCATTACTTTGAGTGATAATCACCCCTATCGTTTTGACCATCAGTACCATTTACCATACAACACCTATCATTTCGTCTTACTAGCGCCTTTATTAAATACTGGGATTTATCGAAGTTCCAGGTAATATCTGATAATATTAGTACTGCTCATTGTTATCACTATTACTCTTGCTACTGATAGCAGTATTACTACAGTAATGATAAATACTGATAACAGCATTACTTATCATTGCTACTACTAACATTTTTGAGCTTTTACTACTAGTACTACCTATCACTGGTTATTTAAAAGTGATTTCCACCTTCCAACTGATAGGTGATAAGCCCAGAGGATGGGTATCGCTGCTAGGCAAGGAAATGGCAGTGAAGGACCGGTGGGAAGGGGAAGGGGGAGGGAAGGGCAGCATGGAATTCGCTACGATGGATACGATAGAACCCAACTATACCATACATCCTAGTGAAAATGGGAGATGGGGAACTTTGGTGGTCTCAGAGGGGAACTCCTAGGGTCGTGCATTCCAAGCACAATCTTACTTCACATTAGTTGCAAACCTATGCAAATATGCACAAATGGAACACGTATCACAATCGTATGTTATGAAACTGCAGGTAAATTGAAGTAAAAAAGACCACTTAATGAGTCACTATCCTAAAATTAACACAAATCGAGACTGCAATCAAACACTAATTAAAACAAATGTTAAGGAACGGCATAATCCGACTTTACATCCTATACACCGCAACAATAAACCTCACAAAAACCCCTCTATGAATACCTATTTAAAATTAGGTCGATTAACGGTTAAATATGACAATCCTTGAATGAAATAACAGCAATGCACTAAATATTCAAAATAACACACAACTAAGTGGGAAAACGCTCCACAAAACGTGGCACGGCACGCGCTTTTACTCCTCAGTCATCTCAGAAATAACTTTCATAAACTATCGACAACAAAAAAACATACTGAATATTTTGATATTTTAAGAAATCGAGCTGTTTATAAAAAATCTTCAATAAAAAGTTTCATTTTTCTGCAATTCAATCGATCTAAAATGTAAACCTGATCGGTATAAAATATACGCAAATTTTTCCACACTTTTAAATGGCTAAAGATTTTTTGGAAAAGGATATGCCGAAATTAAACTTGACCACTGACCACTGGTCACTCTATTATATAGACTAGATCGAATAAACTTTATAACCTCAGTGTCGACGAATCCTCAGTTGAAATTACGAAAGAGATAGAAAAACACTAGGATACGACATTGCCATAATACCGTTTGCAAAGCAATTCTGAAATCCTATTGTAGAAGTGACACTAGACGATTTACAACTCAAATTCAACAGTGTCAAAGAATGCAGCTTGAGGTGCCGAATAAAATATTGATCTTTAGGTTCTAGATAGGTGGTGTTGAATAGATCGTTGATTTTATGACAGAACAAACAAATCGTTTACTGATCTGCAAGTACTGCACAAGTTTTGGGGCACACTTGCATAGAATGATGGCACCCCGGTTGTGAACCGCGAACGAGCTGAGCACGTGCTCCACAGTGCGTACGCATCACTACCGTACTCTGCATGCTAACGAGAATACTAACGTCGATCACAGAAAGTCGAAAACTCAACTTTTCGAGGTCCTGTAATCGACGTCAGAGTACGGTATTAGTGCGTGCACAATTTGGAGCAGCAGTTCGCAACCGGAATGCCATGGTTCTGTGCAAGGATACCTACCTATTCAAGGTGGAACTTGCAGATTTGCTGAACGAGGTCTCTACATAAGGATACTTACTATGGAAAAAAGTCAATTATTGCTGCAGTAGTTCCCAAGATATTTGGATAGGTAGCGTTAATTAGCGACCCCCTGACCTCACTCGAAAGAAAGGATGGAGTGACGTACCTTAGAATGGCTCCAATAAATGTACATTCATTCGTCCGTATGTTTCATCGGTTGATTCACTATGGGTCTACATAAACACATATCGTTGCAACAAGCCTAACATATCATCTCTCGATAGCTATCAATAGCGTGCTTTTATAATCCACTAAAATGCAAAAAATTGCAAACTTTATCACCTTCCCTCAAATGCGTTGTCAAGTTTTGTACACTTATCAGCCTTGTTAACTTGACAACAAGGGTTCACACAATTATTGAAAGGTTTTCTCATATTGTATCACTCACTCATCGGAAACGATATCGCCTTAATAAGAAAACTTGGTGTCATAGCCTAGTGATGAATCGACAATTGCCTAGTTGCTGAATCAGGCAATATGCTTTCTTAAATTGCAACTGCAATTCTATAAAACTTTACAAAAAAAATCCAAAAAGAAACAGAAAACTGATGTATTTTTCCATTCATAAACTGAATTATAAATCTCCCCTGATCGCAAATCCTTCCACTTCTATAGACGTAAGAGTCGACTATAAATAACTCCAAATAATATAAACCCTTGGGTTTATACGTACACGAGTACGGTGATCATTACAAAAAAAGGAACATAACGAACAGCAAATTTTATTAATGCAAATACATGATCGATTCACATTTGATGTGCACAATATTCGTTCAAATATCAATGAATAACATCGGAAATCATTAACAACATAAGCATAAACTAATCTCAATTAAATCACGCTTTCTTAGCGCAATTTATTCACAATCGGTATTTTATATTGTATCTTTTTATAAACTGCATTACCTGTAAACTTAGAGGTAAATATTGATTACAGGTAAACGATATCGTTCATTAGTTGAATAATATTTGAGAGAAATTCACATAGATCAAATGAAGCAATATTTCATGAACAAAAAAAGAGAACATTACCTGAGACAGGTGTGAGGCAGGTGACAATAAAAGATATCAATTCATTAAGCATTTCGATAAATCGCATATGGCGCCGAAATGTACATAATTCAACCTGTACTATGTATATAGCCGCAACATTATCAAAGAAACATCCATCAGTGCAATCCCGTGCATATATGTACACGGCTTGCCTATAGGTGCTAATGGTACTAATGGATAATACTGAAAAGTAACGGGAATACTCATGTTTTGAAGGCACAAAAAATAAACCTAAGGATGGGAGTGAGGATTTTGCTAGAAACACCAGTCATGAACAGGGATTTATTTCTGGGTTCAATCGCTTCCAACATTCCTAAACCTATAGTGTGGGCTTCGCGGGGACAGGTCTCAAATGTGAACCAAATGATACCTGGGAAAATCGCTAGATATATGAATAAAAACATCGACGAGATCCGGGGAGTCGCTATGGCCGAGCGCTATTCATAAAGCCCATGAGAGTGGCTCCAAAAATTTGAAGCAGCACTAATGGATGGCAGTTGAAGATTTAGGGGTGGCAGGAGGGGAGTGCGGCTAGTAATAAATGCAGCATTCCTTTTCAACGAGTTTGAAAACTTCCTAGGCAATTCCCAATTTAAATTTGGTGCAGTTTAAGTGTCTAGCTGAGGTTCGACAAGCATAGGTATGCTGGCCTAAGCCTAAGCGCTGGCATTTCCTCATAGCGCAAACAGAAATTCCCAACGGTTGGGAATATTCAAAAATGCCACTGCAAATTAAACTACTGAAATAAAATTCAGTGATACAAGCAACATCAAGAGCCATCACATCGGGCAATAGGCAAAAGCTGGACAAAAAGAATGCGGTAGAATAGCTCAGTGAAACTTCAAACATAAAATTAGGTGAGGGTGATAGTCAATGATCCCGGAATGAATTCCAGGCACTTCAGTATTAGAGATGGGGGTGGGAGGGGATGAGGATGAGGTTGGGGGAGGGGGTGCAACTCGGGATAACACGCAAATGAGCATTAGAAATTAATTATGCAGCGACGGGGGTTCTATAAATCTATGCTCGATTTAAACTACTGAAGTATTGCTCGCCTTCTCTTTCTACAGAAGTACCAAAAATTACATATATAGAAAAAAAGTGATAGAATAACGAACTATTAAAAGCTTACATTCACAAATCCATAGAAAATTGATATACAGCATACTCGACGATTCTCTTTTTGCTTGAGGAAAAGCATTTCATAGAGAATAAGTTTCCTCGCCAACGAGCTCTACAAGTGAACTGTATAACGACGATGGTTCTTCGAATCTGCACTTCGTTGAAATTGCTGAATTAGCGTCCGCTTTCGCATTTCCCGTGCTTGTTGCATCGCAACGTTTCCCTTCTCTACAGAAGTACCGAAATTCAAATTTATAGAGATAAGTCGATGAAATAATCTTAGAGTAATCCCATTTGTTATACTACTACCATCTAATACGCGAATGAGAGTAAGAAACCTTTAATAATTAAATGATTTACCTTCATATCTATTATTTGAAATTTCTGCATTAAAATTCTTTCTGTTTCCCTTTTCTTTTGCATCGTTTCTTTAGGAAATTTAGAAAGAGAAAAGAAAAATTACACCGTTCACTATTTAGGAAAAATTCTCTCACAATAAGTCAATCAAAAATAATTCACTCATAACTTTACCTACTTAGAATCCATTCATGAATTATAAATTGACAGCATAATCGCCTTCAAAAAAAAAAGGAAACTTAAAACTTCGACCCATTTTCTAAAATAAAAATAGCGAACAATATTTTGCTGCTAAACGTGCACTTCTTCAACAAGTGAAACACTAGCGATAGTTGAATTGTGACAATCACTTGTGTGCGTATCAGTCGTGCTTGTTTCATGCGAATCGTCGCTGATATTGTCGAAAGAGTTGTTGACACCTTCCGTATCGCTTTCTTTGTTCTCTTTTCCCTCGTCGGGTAACATATTACCAATGACCGATTCCAATTGTGCCATATAATAGCCGTGAATCTCGTCGTTAACACTTACATCACCGATGTGTAGCTTTTTCAACTGAAAAGTAATACACTAAAATAAGAGCGCAATTAACGCTACTCCAATAATGAACAATTATATATTAGCAAAAAAAAATAGAAAAAATCTCAATAATTCAAGGTGCTCATTAAGGAAAAGAGGTAGCTATAGCCATCTCGGTGAGCTCTATGGGCAGAGGTGGACTTGAAGGCACCTGAGTGTAGAGGCAAGTGGTCATTAAGGAGAATGAGGTGACTACAGCCAGTTCGGTGATTCCCGTAAGACATGCTCCTAAAGGATACGGCAAGCTCGGGTTCCCAAGTGGTGAAGCTCGACGGCTCTGACCTCACACTATCGCATAAGACATGCACGTTTACAATTAACAAACACTGGGCCATACTTTCATCGCTAGAAATTCGACGAAGCAAAACAGCAACAATAGCCTTGTTGTTGCAAATATCCAAATTAAAAGGGTGCATGCAAATCTAGCGGTAAATATGCAAATTGCAAATCTAACTGTGAGCCTCCATTAGAATAGAACGCTATTGAAGAAATTCGTTTTGAATAATTTCGGAGTTAATTTTTTAAGATAATAAATTAAAAAATTGTCCACTTTGTTACCTTAGTGAATCCACTTTGTACGAAGACGAGAACAATAGCGGTGAGTGCCGTATGTGCCACCTCACTTTGCATTAATGATGATTCCTCAGTGAACAAATATGGCAATAACTGCAATCACGGCCACTCTCTAACTGAATATCACTAACATTATCATATAATAAATAACGTTTTATATTATCATATAATAAAGAAACGTTTTACATCCGATTCATTCCTAAAGGGTAAGGACCGGTTTTTAGGACGTGCGGCTAAATTTTTTAAATCAACGTTTGGATATGCCAAATACAATCGACTGAATAACCACTGAAAATAGAGCCGAATAATACGCTTGGTGCATTTTTTTTCTTCGAAATCACACTATCTTGTTTCTTGAGAGTATGCTAAAGGAATTCCAAACCTAAATCTAGCCAAATATTCCCGTCAATTTTACCGTACCTTTTGCTCTACTGTACTCCTTGACCCAAAGTATTAGGTAATATTTTGGTCAAGGAGTAAAGTAGCGTAAGAGTACAGTGAAATTTCCACAGAAAATCAAGGCAACGAAAATCGACGCTTGATCGAGTATGAAAACTCATAAGCTTAAATTACTTCACTCGAAATCTTCATTACTAAGGACAGTTATAATAATGGGAAAACTTTCCCACTCATAAATATTCAACGATTTAAAAAACTTCCCCTCCATCATTGGCATTTTTCAGTGATATTTTTCCATAAATTTCCTATGCAAATTTTCTTTCACTCTATAACTACAACAATCCCTTGGCACTTGCTTTGTTTACTACGGATGTCCCAAATTGTTTTATCTGTTACTTATTCAACCATCATACTTTCAAGGATGGGAATCCGATTTCATTATGAATGAGAGCAATTAGATGAATACTTCAAACTTGCTGCTTTACTCTATCAACAAAAAACCTACTTTCTGTTCAGCTTTTTTTTTTGGGGGGGGGGGGGGGTATAAGCAATAGCAAGAGCATGATTCAGTTTTCGAGGAAATGGGATGAATAAATTAACAACGATATCTCGAAAAAATAAAGTAGCACGCCTGAGATACCCACCAATGAGTCGATATGTCGATGTTGCACAGCCTCATTGACGAGATTGAAATAGGCGAATCTCACATCTTGCCATATCTTCGTATCGTTGTTGTTCGAATATCCTCCCACCACAAATATCACGTCTGAAATATAAATCACTCTGAGTCATATAGGAATTTGGCTTTGGAATTCAACACAACCGTCTGCAACTCAGCAAGAACACGAACTGAAGCACCCTCACATAATATGCCACATATCTTCGAATGTTGCCAGTTTTCTTTTTGCCTACTCAAAGTTGACAGCCCAACGTATTTTTAAGAAATCGGAACATTAACTCACACAACATTCAAATCTACAATCAACTTTAAACTGCAATGTGTATCCACAATCAGCATACCGACCATACTGGCAAGTGGACACTTCGGAAAGAATAAAACATCGGCACTCCCACAAGCATCTGAATCAAAACATCAATTAAAAACTGGAACCAGGATGCACGAGAAGGCTGGACATTTTGTTGCAGCTCTAAGATGAACTAATGCCTACTATTACTTGAACCGTCGACATTACTCACTTCTATGATATCCTATAGGTGGCTGAAGCGCTAAGGCCACCCAAACGGTGTAGAATAACTTTCTCTTACTTTCAAAGGCAAACAACAGTAGAAAAAAATAACTAAAATAATAGGCAAACGTACATTTACAGACAGTGAATTCACCGCTACCAAGAATGAAGACCTTCTTTGAATGCCGTAGTTCAACTTCAATTTCCGCTTTCACATTCTTACCGACCTTCTGTAGAATCAGCTTTGATATCGTAGATACTGAAAAATATTGAACAATCCGGAAATGAGCTAACAATCCGGAAAACGGATTCAAACGGTGTTCACCCCTACCACATTCCGTTTATAATTTTTGAAATACTCAAAACAAGTGATCGAGGTCAATTTTTAAAGAATCTGATTATATTATATAATTAAATGAATTGCGCTACTAAAGATAAACAACACTTCATTTAGTCACTAGCCTTTACACGTTTAGAGACTTTATTCTTTCTGCTCGTCATGCAAGAGCCAAAGATAAGCTGATAATGGCTGATAAGAAAAAATTTTCACTCAGCGAAATTGTTTTGGGCTCAATGATTTTAAATACAAAAGTCTATACGGCTTTGTTACGCTATCTGCTTATCAACTGTTAAGTTGATGGATCCGAATTAAAACAAAGTTATTTCCCAATTGACGGAGCATTTTCAAAACTACAAATAATGGCTATTAGAATACAATTTTAATTTATCAACTGATAGGCTAATACAACTTATCAGCCACCAAATCGATAAAAAGGTGAATTTGTTGTTTTAAAAAGACACGATAATTCCTAATACTAAACAATGTGATAATTCAACAAGAACCGCATGCTATTCTTAGGTTTTTTCGTATTCCAATTTTGCATGAGCTGGCACTATAGGGCAAGAAATAAGGAAAGCAAATACATATATTAAGCGCTATCAGGCTCTTCACTCATTGAAAACCGTTGTATTTTGCTTTGGTTTCTTTTTGTTTTTTGCTTTATGCCTTTCTTTGCTTTTCCAACAAACGTGACTATTTTTTGCTTCTTTATTTCTTTTTTATGTTTCTCCCTCTCAACAGTTAGTATTTAATATATTTTCAATGCTTAGAATTGATAAAAAAAAACAATTTCAAGGAATCAAAAGCATACAGATATGCTTAAGCTGTCATCAAGAAACGCTTACGTTGTCATCAACGTTTCATGCCCTCCCATTTTTCAAGCTTATTTATCTATCATTCAAATTGTCAAAAAGGGTTTCAAATTGCTCTCAATAGCTTGTATAGACATCGAACTTTCTAGAAACAATTTTTTTTTGTACTTTATGATAGTATTTTAATACTGCCACTACCCATTTAAATTTACGGCAATATAACTGCATTTTTTATAGTCACAAAAGCCAAGCAAATATTAACTTACATGGTACACCAGTTGGGCTAATGTCGCAAGCGATAGCATCGTAAAGCATTTTCGGAGATGCTTCAAAGTCAAGCTTCTTTGTTAAAATCGTCACCACATCCTTGAATTCTTTCAAACGTCCTGCAATTGACCCTTTTTTGGAGATAGAGTATCTCGAGGCTTCCGAAATTAAGAGATAACTCAATCTTTATGGAAAGTCAATTAGCCTATTTGCAAAACATTACATGCACGATCTACTTCTTATGACGTGACAATACCTCTAAGAATTACCTCATTACTTGACAGCCTTTCGTTATTCCACTCGTCAGATCCCATACACTCGCTGAGAACAAAAATATTGCAATCTAGTTCTTTCTAGTAATGCTCCACAACAACCACAACCATGCTAAATAATGACGCACTAATAAATGTGACCATTTATATACTAAAGAAAAGATGATTCGAAAATTTAGTTCTGGAAAAATATAAAAATTGGTGTGGAATAAATTTTTCCCCTACTTAATGGGGAATTGATCCCGTCTACTTCACCTATTTTTGTGGAACTGAATCCTTTCCAATACCGTAAAAGAATTATCTAATGCAAAATAAACGACAAGAAAACGGTAGCCTTCGGGAAAAGATGAAAAACAATGGTTAAATCAATAAAACCAAAACAAAAAAGAACTTTAAAGCTTTCAGTTATAAGATAACATAGCCACGCTTTGCTTTTCTAGTCGATAACTAAGATATACAAAAAAAAGAGGAAATAAGTAACAGAAAGGATATCAAGTTGCAAATGAGGTAGCAAAAAAAGAAAAAAAAATTTCATATTTATAAAATTCAGGTGAAAAATTCTCGCAGTACCCAAAACATCGCTACTTCTTACGAGGTAAAAAACGTAAAAGAAGAATGTAATAGAATATCAGGTTAAAACACTAAAGTCTACACAAAATCAAAAAGCGAAACGACTGTATTTTTCAAATAAGAAGCATCATACCTCGAGCTTTTGTTGTCTGCTTCCCATCAACGAGACATTTTTCGGCGCCACCAACTTTACCTTCAAAATAACTCCACATTTATCATAAAAATATAGCAGATATCACTTATACATTCGAATAGTTGCAGCATTTTATCAAACTTTGTCAGTCTTGTTTTCCTATGCAAAAAGAACTGCGCATTTTGTGATTTCTTCTTTACAGTAATGTGATTACTGTAAAAATTACCCAACTTTTAGAGCAATCACGTCAGGCAAAGTTCACGGATCGTAAAACCGATCAGACAAACTAGAAAAGGTGAAATTCCCGGCAAATATAACTAAAAAAGAGTTCAACCTGTTCAGTTAATATCAATCAGCTCTAAATGAAACTCAATTAGAGGATCATCACAAATGCAAATTCGCCACTTCAACTGTACTAATGCAAAAATTTAAGCATTGATAAGGCTGTGATAGCATAGCCTCACAAAAGAGAGTTATGGGGTTAAATGAGTGGGATATACGCGACTTTTTTGCCAATAATAGTGGCCAATAGTGGCCATAATGGCTTTAAGAATCTCACGCAATAGTTTATGAAAGATGGAACAAAAAACCTCTCTGGATTTTATAAGTCTCACATTTTATATATACATCAACTCTTTAAATATTTCAAGACTTTAGCACCTAAACTCTTGTAAATCTTTGTATTATAGAAGGAATGAACTCTTGTATCCATACACAAATCATGTATCCTTTGATGCATAAATCAAGAAAGCATGTCTAGGCAAATACGCATCCAGGGAAGATCTAAAGCTAATACAGCAAGCTCCTTACCACACAGCCGTAACAATTTAGCTAAGAAGTGCTGCCTTATCTAATTGTAATCCTATCCGAAGGCTCATACGCAACATTTCGACCACTTCGGTAAATTCGCCTTTTTTGTTAACAATTAAACGAACAAAAAATTCCTAACCTGTGCAGTCAGAATTAAGTTTCTGAGTTGACTTCGTACGACGTCCAGTAGGTGGAGGTGGTTTAGTGCGCGTGCCCGTCGTAATTCCCTTCATTATGGCGCTGGCCACGATTGATACGCGAGATTCAATTTGTTGTGAAAGCGCACGCCGATTTCTTGGATGCATCGAGGATCTACCAACAGGTGTACATAGAACATTTCCTTCTAAAAGTTATTTATTTTTACCTTCTCGATGAGATGATCTAAGCATTTTTCATACTCCTCGTAATTTCTCGACTGATATCCCTAGGAAAATGATACCATAAAATTTGCATAATTAAGAAACTCAGTGAGTTTTTAGTTAAAGACCACAAAAAAACTTTTTTAAAGAAATAAACATACTTTCTTTGTATTACTTTAGCTCTCTACACTAGTTAAAAAGACCGACAAGTCACTGATTACATGGAAAATGGGTCAAATAATACGAAACGTTCATGCAATTTACATTTTCAAGTGACCACCGTCCATCATTTGCTTCATTTAATCGACTAAACAATACTACGTCCATCATACGCAAATCTTAAAAAAGTTTATACAACGATGGTCACTATTAAAATTCAAATCCATATTTTTCTATACTTCTTTTATTATATGATTTAAATTTCAAGGGAGATTCGCTATTTGCAACAGCATAAAAATTCAAAAAATTGGACATGTTATAAGTCATTGCCTTATATCGTCCATCTAAACTCCCAAAAAAGTTAGTAACTTTGCAGTTTAGTATCGCTAACAATTTCTATCATTTTGCAAAACTTTTCTGATGAGTAAATATAAATCAACGATGAATTTTGATAATAAATGAAAAATATAAAAAGAACAAACAATGGGAATTTCACCTTTTAGCGATTGTAGATGAGTTTCCTCTTGTACGGATGTCATCGAATGCATAGATGGATGACTTTCAAATAAGTTGTTGGTCGTAATGGAACGGAATCGAACCGATGAAAACGAATGACCAAATATAGCCAACGGAGAATCCTTCGAAATATGACTCGATGATCGTTTCAGCTTTAAATATTTTCACAATAATTCAAATGTAACAAACTAGAACCTCAGATTAAGCAATGATCATCTTAGATCCTTAATGTACGCATCTACTCACCGTTATACTCAGTTAAATTACGACTGATATAATCAATTAGTAACCTATTAGGTTAGATAACCACTTTCAATAGTTGCCTCAGTGCAGATTTTTCATATTATGATGTACGTGCCCTTACTTACTGCTTCAAGAAAATATAATTCCACAAGAAGAACCAATAAGAATTGAGAATAACAATTGATCTAAATTTTCTCACAATGGGGAAATTGCACCTCTGAAATATTCAAATTAGCTCTACTCGTTCTTGAATGGTTGCTAACACCAGTATACACTTCAGGAAGCGCAACTATTATACCATGGAAAAGAAATGAATTATACATTCTGCATGTACTTTCATATAACAACGCAATAAATAAACTTCACTTGCAATTCCTCTTTAGGTTACAAAATTTGAATATTTTCATAAATTTGAATACCCACTTCAGGAAATTTCCATATCATAATATCAAGCGGCCAATCGCTCGCTTATATGCTCGAAATTTAATTCCTTAAAATAGCGCTAATTAACTAGATTAATAAAAGCAAATAACTTCAACGTCGCCCTACCACTCAAAATTCGTAAACAAAAATCAAAATGCTAGCATGTTATGATATAATCTATTCACTTTCGAATGAGGATGTGTGGCCATCACTTCCGGTGTAACAAACGAATCCTCGCTAACAGTGGGCAATGGTGACGAATCGCTTTCTTGAGTGGTATCCTCTTGTCCCTGAAAGTTAGTCACTTTGTTTACAGCAATCTAGATACAGCCTAGCGAAGCTGATCACTAACGGACGGGCAGAATGCTCTCTAACTAGACCAGCGGAAATACTGTTCCGGAAGAGAGGTCACAAAATGACGAAGTGGGGGAAGTTCCGGAACATTCCGGAAAACGGAAATGCATCAGCGGAAAGTTCCAGAAGAGAATGACAAGATTAGTGGCCATACGCATATCCTGAACTTGCTGTAGGGAAACAATCCTCCAGAGACTTCTACATCGAGCATATCAATCGGATCATTTAAAAAGGTTATTCTATCATCTGCGGAAGGGATATGCAAGGGAGTGGTGACCGTATCCCATTCTCAATAAAAATGACATTGCTGGATGAGCTAGTAGACTGATGCAAAGACAGTGAAGGATAGAAAGAAGAGGATTAGATGCAGAAATATGAAACAATAAATGAAATGAAGAAAACAATAAATGAAGAAAGGAAGAGACAGAGATGGAGAAATAAGGACGGCAGGAGTCGCAAAGAGAGAAAGGAAATAAGAAAGATAGAGAACTATAAATGGTGGGAAGTATAACAAAAGGAGGGAAAGAAGAAGGCAGATGAATGGCAAGAACAATTAACATATGAAGAAAAAGAGGAAGATGAAGAAATACAAACAACGGAAACACAGACAAACAGACAAAAAGACGAAAAACAGGAATGGCAAGAACGATAGAGGGAAGAAGGCGAAGAAATAAGGATGGTAAGTACCATAAGCAGAGAAAAAGAGAGTCGGAGAGAGAGGAATGCTAAGATCATAAGGAAAGAGAGGAAAACAGAGCCACAGTGAATGGCATATCTTAAAACTGAATAGGCAAAAGCCATCGTGAATTCAACCGAGAACTAAAAAACGATAACGGGAAATAAAATCCACAAAGTTGATTGCTTTGATCAAAACATTTAATGAAGATGCCGATAAAAGAAACGATAATAAAACAGAATCGAAATGACAGCGAACCACGGTGACTGAGCGATATGTGCCTTTTGTAGCCCACTTGGATGGACCAACCGGTCTTATGAGAAGTCAAGAAAAAAAATTTCAAAAAATATAAAATAATAAAAAAAAAGGAAAAATAAAGCAACGTTTATCTGTGCGCCTTCTTACATGAATGTACTACTGCACAAATTCCCATCCAAGAAAATCGTTGTTTCTATAGGAAGTAGATCGTAGAATAACATCAAAAATTACATACATCACATAATCAATCAAAATAAAGTGAAGCGACAAATGATATGCAACAAAATTTTATATCGTAGTTTGCAACCTCGCGAGTCGAAGCTGTTCGACAGACAAGCACCAACAGACATTCACGTACATGCGCAGAAACAATGGATCGGCAAGACAGCGATCTCTCTAATGTGTAAAAAAACGCACAAAAATATTTGCATATAAAAGAGGTAAAATGATAAAAAAAAAACCTCGCTGAATTCGCTTGGATTCGCCAAAGGAGCCATTTTCGGAGCATCTGAGTCGAGATTTGCAACTGGTGTCGCAACGTGCTCCTCCACACTTCGTCCAGCTTCCGTTCGATCCTTTCTCTCTGATCTGAATGAAAGCAATTGGCGAATTCGACCCATCATCGCGCAGTCAGTGGATAATATTAGGCATCATTTCTTGATGCTTTACATCAGATGCAAAAAATTTGCATATTTGGAAAAAAATCAATGGCATTTATTGGTCTAGTATCGTAAAAATGAAGCGACCAATCGACCGCTGTAATGACCGACCGCGGTGATTCGATTTTGCGACACAAAAATAAGTTACTTATGTATGACTGTGAATCTAATTATACGGATAAGTGCATCATAGGGAAATGGATATATGGATAACGCAACACCGATTATTATTTAAAACTATCATAAATTGGTAGCCTCAATCAAAGTTCAACCCATCTAAATATATCCAACATTGCCCATCTTCTCTTGATTTATAGAGAGATACTTTATCTGCACTTATTTGCGTCTGTCCACCTATCCTCCATCAAACGACCAATTATAAAAGTATAAACGTTGAGGGTGATAAGCATAATCAATACCTTATATGCAAATTTCCTTTCCACTGATCATATTCTTCATGAGTTACCACTAGTGTATTGCCATAAAATTTATGCGTCAAGCGGATATACCTGAGAAAAGCGAATTTTTCTGATATTTATATATCAGCCGTTATATTATCGTTTTCTAAAAATATTGCTCTAATCGACTGGTTGGTGAAGTCGAACTATAATGCATAAACTATAAAGCCTGGCGTGTTTTCCCATATTTTATTCGGAAATACTGCTCTAAAAGGAACAAAAAAATTGCAAATTGCAAACTTCAGTAAATCAGTACAAATTTTCTAATTGCTTGCTCAAATTTCGAACTAGCAATTTCTTCTCACTTGAATTTATATTCGATGTAATATTAATAAATTCCAAAAATGAATGCAAGACTTACCTCGCAAAAACAGGTGAATCAATACCAAGGATTCGTTTCGCTTTCTTCGCTGGATGTTGCTCTTGAGTTGCTCCACAATGAGGAGTGTAAAATTCGTCATCATCGTCACTATCAACGATCGTTGTTATTGTTCTTTTAAGCAAATCACTTCGTCGTTTACTTCTATTCTCTTTAAGGTCCTGAAAACGACCCGAATTTGTACTTATAAAATGTAAATACAGATTTTGATTAATTAAATTGTTGAATTAAACAATTAAAGGACTAATTAAATCGTTGAATTAAATAATAAAAAAATAGATCTTCTAAGCGATTCCGCTGCTAATTATTACTATGAAGAAAATAAAAAAATACTTCCGATGACGCTTCTCACCTGTTACTTACCTGCAAAGCTACCCATGAAGTTGAAAATAATTGGGGAGGAAGGTGCGGTTTTAATTAACCAATCACTATATGGTAAAAAATGTAAATAAGCTGGAAAGGCAATAAACATTTCCTTACCGATGTACTCATTCCTTGACGACGAAATTGAAAAAGACCAAAAACTGATGCACGTCTTGATGGGGTTCTCGGAGTTCTCTTCTTCGACGAGTCAGCTTCCTCAAAGAATTCCCATCATTAAACAATCAAATATGATAGATCTTTTTGAGAGAAAAAAAGGTATAACACCCTAACATTTATATCTACTTTTTCTTGACTTGCTTTTATGTTGCTAAATATTTATTTTTCATAATATAACAATAAAATATTTCTAAACTTAGTAAGAAATACTTTAAAAATTAAAATACACTGATAGAACCGGAAATATAAAAAAAAACCAAAATTAAAAAAACAAAGAAAAATACAAATCACAGAAGGTTGCTTAACGAAATGAGTGTTAAATTACTGCGAAAAAGCCTGTAGTAAAGATCTTTTTGATTCACTAATAAAACATGGAAAATTCAGCAACAAACGATAGGAATTAATTCATAGTTTTTTGCCAGGAAGTGACAGAAATTACTGATCGATTATAGACACTGCTAAAAATCGTTGATACATTCAACTTTCATAAACAACATAGAAAATTGTGCGCCTGTCTGCTTATCCGAGACTTTCAACCCAAGAGCCGCTAAATTTAGAATAACAAGATTAGATAGGTACGGTGTACCTTGTACGACTATTTTCTTTACGAATTTTCAAGATCGCCCACTAATTTTGGGGAAAAATTTAACCGCTTTTATAATTGTGCAAACTACTAACTCATAGAATGTGATCTTTTTTCTTTGCACGAAAATTATTCAGCAACAGGAAATCATCCAATCGAATGTCAGACGACAGAACGTCGGAATACAATAGCTTCCGAAGTATCGAAATTCCTTAAGAGTCTCTTTGTACTAAATCAAAGTGGAAATACACAATCGGCAGCTGAAAAACGCTTTAGGTAATGAAGTGACAACGTGGTGGGGGCTAAGCTTTAGATAAAAACACTTAAAAAACAACAAAATTACCTCCTCGAACCATCTTTTGTTGCTACGCATCTCCATCGTTGATGACGAAGTTCCACCCGATGAAACCGTGTTTACGATCACTCTTCACCTTTAATTATTAAACACATTAATTTGAATATTTCTTCAACATATTGTCTTCGAAATCAGCACATTCAAATCAAACGTCGAATAGAATACCGTAGAAATTTAAAAAAAATCAGGGGTTATGAATTCCCTAACGTAGATACTATGTCTTTCTTGTAAATACATACAAGTAACAAAGTTCAACTAATAAATTAGAATAGTAAGATATTAACATAAAAAATAATACAAATTAGGCCAATCGTGACAGTATGATACATCGTAAATAAAGTCTCCTCCCTCGAAATATCTTACCGAACTGCGCTCATCTTTCTTGTGATGACCGAGCTTTCACGATACCTATATAAGGAGGTCAAGTGACGCAAATGATGCAAGCATTATGACCTAGCCTCGGGCTATTATTAACCTCAGCATGCATCGGCAAAAAATGGTCGGAACAACATCCATGATCATGGACTATAGGAAGGTCGCATCAATAGTTGGACATTCACCGTACAATAGTTGGCGAAATATGGCTTCGTTATAGTCGATGCAACTTGGTTATTACAAAATTTTCAATCACACAGCATGTTGCTACCTCTCACCTGTCTGTGACATATGCCTACAAGGTGATACACCTATATTCTCATATGGTGAAATCTATTTATCATAGAGTAATCGAAATATACCTATCTCTCTCGTGTACCTTCCATTATTCATAGCCTATAGGCACTTTTATAAGGCCAACCGGTCATCGTAAAATTATATTCGAAACTGCAATTTCAATACTTTATTCCTGACTTCTCATAAGACAAAAAAAATTCCCCTCACCTTTCTTCATTCAAACTCAGTAAAAGACTACCAACTATAGCATTAAAAAAACTATCGCACTCTCATAGAACAAAAATAAAACTTATGAAATTTAAATATTTATACTGAGTGAGTTAATTCAGTTCGGATTGTCCACTAATATGCAAAATGACCGCTGAATTATCGTCAACCTCTAATATTCGTAAGCAAAACACCGCAGTCACAACAGTTAATATCACTACATATAGCCAACATATCACTCGTATAGATAAATCACTGAGAGCATTCCATAGCAATGTGACATTCCTTGGTTCTCGAGCAATGGAGGGTATTCGGAATGGGGGTGGGGGGAGGGGAAGCTGGGAAAGGAAGGTGAAATAGGGTGGGGAAAGAAAGGTAATAAAAGGTAAAGCCAAGCCAAAGCAAACGAATGTGGGACGGAAATTTGTTACACCATTCTCAACTAACTAAACTATCGGCGAGCTTATCAGTAGACAGAACAAAAAAATATACATGCAAACTATAGAAGAAATTATAAAAAAAATATCAAATATAACTTTTGATTATCAAAAAAAAGGAATTACGCTGTTATTTTTATTTTTTTAAACCGATATTTTAAAATTTTATCGAATATATTATTTTAAACCACTTAAAAATAATCATTTAATCGTTAAACGAATTGATATTCAATTACAAAACTCTCAATGAAAAATGCAAGATTGAGTTCAAAGTTTTGCTAAATAATTCAACGTTTTTTTTTTTTCGGAAGAGATAATAAATAATAGAAATTATATCGAATATTTTGAGCGAATAAATTGAATTTGAAATAATATAACAATGCAAAAATCAATGTGTTGAGGCAACTTTTTTGCAAACTAATGCAAAGCAAGAACCAATGCAAATCAAAAAAATCAATGCAAACAAAGACTGCAAACCAAACTAAACCAGGAAACCAATGCAAATCAAACTAAACCAAGAAACCAATGCAAATCAAACTAAACCAAGAAACCAACGCAAGAAAAGATTGCAAACCAGACCAAACCATAAACCAACGCAAACCAAACCAAACCAAAAACCAATGCAAACTAAATCAAACCAAGAAACCAATGCAAACCAGAACGAACCAAGAAACCAATGCAAACCAGATCGAACCAAGAGACCAATGGAAAGAAAAAACAAATATCAACACGTCGAATAAAAATTACTAGAAAATTTTTCTTCAGTAAAAACCTATAGAAAATTGCAGCTTTCATTCCTGAAAATTTCACTTACAAAAACTTTCCAATGAAAAAATTGAGAAATAAAAAAACAGAAAAAAAACAAAACAAAACGAAACAATGAATTAATTAACACATAACGACTTCGACTAAGATCCAAAGTCATACATCGCTTACGTGTTACAGTGTTCACCACATTCACCACTATACTGACGCACAATCAGAAAAGTGAAGGCATAAACGCGTTGGCAAGATGCCCATTTTTGCAATGCTTTGGCGCCATTTGCAAGTCAATCGCTTCTATATGGGCGTCAGCATTGCATATCTTACAAAGGCATGACCCTCGTAAAATTTACATAAATTGACTCCACTGTTGAATCTTTCGTAGGCGAGGATCAACAATGATCACTTTTGAATCAATAGTCGATCAGTATTAAATGTTAAGGTCATTCGTATATTTTTTCGTACATTTGAAATGAACTTCAATAAATGAAGCAATGCAATGCATGATGCAATGCAATGCATGAAGCAATGCAATTCGTACATTTCGTACATCATTCGTATTCGTACATTCGTATACACAAGACCGAATGAAAAAAAAAAAACTCATCTCTTCAATAAATGAAGCAATGCATGTCTTGTATCTCCCTCTTCACCTCACTTTGATAGGAGAGGTCATTCTATGGATATATTTTACCCTTCTATACCCTTCTTTGTTGCTTTTATGTATCTATGCAAACGATCGGCCGGCCTAGTGAGCTAAAATTCAAAAAAGCGCTTAATTGTGACCTCATTCTTCGCTGGCTTCATTAATTTTTTATTTGCATTTTATGGATTATTTCGAGTAAAATATTCCATAAAACTTTTCATTCGGACTTTATGAAATATTTCGGGTAAATTTGAATAAATTAATCGCTAACGAAGCAATAAGAGGGATATTAATAAAAGGAACAAAAAATATCAGCATATTTAATGATCATATATTAAATCGAAACGAAACAAATAAATATAAAAACATTCATTCACTTAAGATGAATTACTATAAACATAATTTATGTTTAAGTGGGTGCAGACCACCTCTCTGAGCAAACATTATTTGGCCATATCCTCGTAACTAGAACTTGTATCTCTCTCTTCACCTCTGATAGGAGAGGTCATTCTTTCCCCTTATCATATCATTTCTTCCATTCATCGCCAGAATGACTCCTCGAGTAGTTTTTTCGTCAACCTCTCTCCCCTATTATACTAATGAATGACTGGAAACATCGAAAATTGCAAAAGCCTCCTTTCTCGATACTTTTTTATTGTTCATAGCACACGGAACAATGTACTCAAGTTTTGGCAGAGGGAGGACAGATTCCCGAACAGAAGGAGGAACCTGGTGTCTCTCTTCTCGGATACAGAGGCCTCCTCCTCTTCCTTTCAAAGCCCCTTTCCCCTATCAAGCCAGCCCTATCCATAACAGCTTATTCGAAGTAATCGACATTCCCACCACCCTAAATAATAGCCCATTCGCTTCTTAAAGAGCATACAGATATCCATGGCCCCATCGCTATATAGGATGATGCCATCGTTATGTTTCACCTCCTCATGAAAGCTTGGAATTTTTTTTACAAACAAAATCAAAGAAACGCAAATGGTCTGTGCAAGAGGGCCGCAAAGACTACGACGATGGTACCTTAAAAGTGATAAAATATCACTGCTGTTTTACGGAAAAAATTTTGTTGTTTCATGCGCATAGACGCATAAACCTTTCATCCGCCTATTTATTTCAATTCACTAAGGATTCAATTCGAGAACAACCCCTCTTAATTCAACTCTTCATAAACGAGGCGAAGATTATATGTTCAAGAAAAAACTAATTTTTTATTCCATTCAATATTTACAGTCAATTCATGCGATCAGGTAAATGTAGAATGCCAGCAATAGCAAATTCTCTTTGCAAGTGGCATACAAAATGCAGACGTGCAATTTTTTCCGAAGGTGAACCATCAGGTGTTCGTCATATGTTCCCTCTTCAGCTTTGTAATAAAAAAACCTCTTTGAATGCATCATCGAATGAGTTGTAAAGATATCGTCCACATAAAACAAGTGAACTCGCTATCCCCTCATTTCTACTCTCAACGCTTTCGAAGTGAACAACAACAACGCCATTCATGAGGATTAAATCTATAGTAATTTTAATTTCTTTTATTCTTTATTCATATGTGAATGGGGATTTTTTCTGTCCTCGTATGTATGGTGCCACTGAAAGTGGACAATATCATTTCTGTCTTTCCTATGATTTATCTGCGACACGAATACGTCCTTATCGACTAAAATCTTTCTTTCTACCGAATATTAGCTCAGAGGCAGCTGATCGCTTCTGTTCGATTCTCCTCAATGAGAATATGACAAAAGCTGAATTACATAATGAGATTGCTAAATGGGCAAAAGAACAAGGAATTATAGTCGCGGTATGTTTCATTTTTTCATGACTATTTCGACTCATTATTGAAACATTACTGAGCGTTAGTGACGAAATATTTCTAGATAGTTGCGCTTTAATTTACAATTAGGGCTTGATTACAGCCGTTTGGAAATAACAACGCTAAGAATAAAAATTCGATCTTTAATTAACGTATACGATATTTGAGAATTCTTTTGACCCAAATTACACCCTTAAATTGTAGCCGATATCTCAATGAAAATTTTTTAAATTTAGAAACATGAATATCGAAAAGTTCGTCAAATAGAAAACTCTTTTGGAGAGAAAAACCACTTCCAAATAACAGGCCACCCTCAAATAGAGGACCATTTCTATGATTCCTGAAATTTGGCAAAGTGGAAACTCATAGTATTTCATTAATGAAAGTGAAGTGCTCAGACTCGTTTTAATAACACTGAAAAAGGACTCTACAAAAAATTTGTATTTTCTTGCCGACCATATGCAAATAGTTTGGTTTCTGAACAACCCAGAATGCCTATCAAATGGAAATGAATAACTGAAAATTAAATAAAATAATGGATTTACCTCACTCATTCAATGGTGGGTTTCTAAATTCCATATCAAATTCAAAATTGAGAAACTACCAATCAAGAAAGAAAAATTTAACTAACAAATGGGATGGTGAGTCAAAGGGGTTTTTTTTGCTATTTATCATTCACCTCACTTAGTAGATAGATTGAATCAGCGTTTTAAAGCACAACGAAATATTCTCGAGAAAGATGTTTTACAGGCGAACAAACAATCCACCAACTCAATTGAAGAAAACATTTTCCCACACTCGACCGATATGATGGAAATTTTTGTATATGTCGATTTTTAAGTATTTTTGAATTATTCTGATTTAAAAAAAAACGATGATAAAGTAGGATAAAATCGAGTCTGGGAAAAGAAACTAAAAAATAAATTATGATAAAATAAGAAATCGTTTCCTACT
>JAAVTS010002884.1:4712-18819 GCA_022845575.1 Baylisascaris ailuri
GTCTTGGCGTGATATTCAGGTTGTATGCTTCGTTTGAGATTCGTTTTTATTGAACCGAAGGCGGGTAAAGGTTTCGTTGGTTTATTGCTGAATAGGTTTGTTGAATTATTGTTGGATAGGTTTGATATGTTAAGGTGTACGTGTTGGTAGATTACAGTATGCAGGTTAAACACCAAAGCGTACAGGTGGAATTTTCGAGAACTCTTAGTTCGTTGATCGTTACTTATGTAAATACATTATTGTCATCTCTAAAAGGTTGTTTTGGTCAATTTCTTAGAATAGCCTTTAAGCAAAAACTGTAAAATTTCTCTCTGTGGTGATCTCTAATGGGAGATCTACTGAGGTGACCAGATCACCGTCAGCTTGATCTACTGAGGTGACTAGATCACCGTCAGCTTGATCTACTGAGGTGACCAGATCACCGTCAGCTTGATCTACTGAAGTGACCAGATCACCATCAGGTTTTTGTGAATGCTGTAAAGGATGATTGTGGCAGGATAATGCAGGAAATTACGCGATTTACGACGATTTTAATTCTAGTACGATGTGTGTGAAAATGCAAGTTTTAGACCTAAGGTGACCCCATCTCTGACATTTTTCTGGTACTAGCAAGGTTTAAATTTTTAAAGTATTTTTAAACATCTTTTCAACGTTGATATGTTTGCAAACTCCATGTGGGAGTCTTCTTCTTCTCTTAAATCTCTCTTCCTTTTTTTTAGAAACCTCGTTTTAGTGCTTACATTTGACGATTATTTGAACACTTCTAAAATTCATCTATTCATTCGCATCATTCGATCACCATCAGCCTAAGCTTTGCTACCTGATTGAGGTGATTCACTGCATCGTCGTTGTCTATCTGGGCGTCTGAATGTCTGAAAGATTGCTGCGAAATCACACACAAACCTTTTCATACTTTTCGCTCACGTTTATTTCTCCTTGTTATATCATGTCGTGCATCCAATTCATAGAACTTGTTTCGTCTTTAATCTTTTCAATTTTAACGTGTATTCGAGTTGCCACGATGAGTGCAGCAAAAAGACCTCGTCAGAGGAGAGATGCGGAGGTATGTTCATTTCAATATCCCTTCATATTCCTCGAAATTTTTGGCTGATAAGATTTTATGAATAAGGGAATGACAGTTATATAGGTGAATTCAACCTATACCTGACCTAGGTTATAATTAGAACCTTTACCGAATTTAACCAACGCCCCACCTAGGTTTATTGAGGTAAAAAACACTGGATGAAAGTATGTTTCTTAAAATGTTGTATGGCGAGAGATAAATTGTAGCTTAACACCTGTTGAATATATGATGGTAATTAAGTTTTAAACACATTACCTGTTAACTAACCTTGATTAGGTTGCAATTTTACCGTATACTTTGTCTTAATTAAATCACATATTACCCGCATGTTCCACCTCCCTCCTCCTTTCTTTATCTTTCGCTCCCTTGAATCGAAATATTCAACAATTGCCAAGTTTCACTTCAACGAAAGTTATGTTGTTCTCTTTAAGAATGATCCTCTTTTATGAGAAAATGTTCGGGGGGTAGTGGATTCTGCCACAATATCAGACAACAGGTCACTTGAAAAGACGGTCAAAAGGGGGGGGGGGGGGGGGATATAGGATCGGTGAGACTTGACCCTTCCTACTTCATTTTCATTACAACCTTTATCAGCAATCGCTGATATGAAACTATTTAGGAATGGGGAAAGGTGAGATGGCGGGGTGTGCCGAAAAGAGTTGAGAGGCGTCACGAACCAACAATTGCAGCTTGATAACCAACTTAAAGCTGCTACCAGCTGTTTTCTTTTTTATATGGCAGGTTGGTGGTGAAGAGTTGAAAATGATTAAAACCACATAAGAACCCTCTCTCCGGGTACATAGAAAAAAACGTATCTCACTGGAGTCGGTGATTTGAAAAAAAAATTTTTTTTTTTTTGAAGGATCAAGAATATATAGTGGAAAAGATAATCGACAAACGTATCCGTAATGGTGCTGTGGAATATTTTTTGAGTTGGAAAGGTTTTCCACCATCAGAGAATACATGGGAACCGGAAGCCAATTTGGATTGCCCAAATCTTATTCAGGTTCGTGTTTTTATGATATTGAAGAATTATTTGATGTGTAAATACTATAGAATGGAATTTTATTTAGATTGATGGATTTATTTTTATGTAAGTTAATTAGATTTATTTGATAATTTTTTACATAAAAGTGTAAATTAGGTGAATTAATTATTTAGATTTGATAATTTAAAGGAAGTTAAGCTTTTTTCTAGTGTAAATTATTGTAATTATAAAGTATTTAAAAAAAAAAAAAGATAAAGTGTTGATCGATAAAGAAAGAGTTCCACTTATCTGTGAGTATTTTTATTTATTATCATTAATTCAGTAATAATTTTACCATCACAGTTGATTTTTTTTTTTGAGGAAAATATAAAATTATTCAATTTGCGTTCATTTCCGAGAGTAATTTTAATGGAAAATTTATTTTTTTTTTAAATTCTAATAGGCATTCGAGATGCAAGAAAAACGAGCGAGAGATGATAAGCGAAAACGTCCTGATAACCAAAATTGTCGAGGTTTTGATCGTGGTAAGTTTTTCCACCGTTTTTTTTTTTTTTTTTTTAAATTTCATCCTTCATATTGAGTGGTTATTGCATTGAAATGATCATTTTTATTGCTCTCATAGGACTCCTCATGGTGCCTGTAGAGAAATTCGAAAGATAAAAGTATAGAAGGTGCTTTCTAATTTTCTAGATAGAAGGGAGTTTGGCAAATCAATGATTTTTAATTGTTCAAATACGTAAATTTATGGCTAAATTTATTGTAATGCAATTGTGGTAGTGCTACTGATCTCTGATGTTATTCAAGTTGCAAGAGTTGGAGCTCCACTGTTCAGGATTGGAGCCGGAGAGAATTATTGGCGCTACGAATACAAGCGGTGAGTTGACAATGCTAATTAAGTGGAAAGGTTGCGATGAGGCGGACCTTGTGCCAGCGAAATTGGCCAACGAACGATGTCCGCATCTTGTTATTAAATTCTATGAAGATCATATTCAGTGGAATAGTTGTGCTCGCATATAGGTATGGCGGTTTTATTACTGAACCTCCCGTTGCTAACTGTCTAGAGTAGCTGAGATTCGACCAGTTCGATGGAGTGGACGAGGGGAGGGGGGGGGGGGTTGGGAGGGGAAGGGTTATCATTTAGATATAGAGATAGCGAAGAGTGGTGAAATTATGATCTGACTTCTCATTATGCAATCGTTTTTATTCGCTCATTATCAGCATTTAAATTCATTTTTTAATACTCCTAAAATTGCTTAGATGTAATTGATAGACACTAAATTGGTAGAGCGTTTTATTTTGCAGCTCCTTTCATTATTAGTGGTCTGGGAGATTTATTGCTGATTGTGTAGTGTTACCTTTCCTATTCATGTAGATTTACCAAGAAATGTTTACATACCCATTCGTTTCGGGTCGTCGATTCGGGGACAATGATCTGATCTACATGTGCTTGCTAGATCCTCGAAGGCAGCGTATAATCGATATCCGGCGTATCCCCTTTTGAACCCTTCCGAATTGTTTATCATCCATAACGTTGAGGGCTCTACCGTCGACCTGCAGTTGAATTACGGTTACAGTAGGCGATCGTTTTTGTGATGATCACCTCGAGACCATTTTTTTTGCAGTTTTCCGACTTCAGTTACCGTAGCGCTGTTAACTTCTGCGTTTTTCCTATGGGGAACGAATTGTAGACGCTAAGATATCGTCTTTATTACTGCCTTTCGTTAATTTATGTAACAAATCGATTTTGTCGTTATTGCTCGATGTTACCGTATGACCATTGTTTAGTCGTACTGTATGGTTATTCCTTGGTGTTACTATATTTGTTGATCGATTTTGCTATACTAGGTGAATGTTTCTGAATGGATATTGTTCTATGTCCTTTTAGAGAGATATTACTGATACTATACTTTCGATACTTGATACTATAATGTATTGATCATTTGATATTTTTTTATTATTATTTGGTCTATTTAATGTTTTAACTGTCGATCTCTTTTGGATTGTATGTGTTTCACGAATCCTAGCATATAATTTTTGATTCATATAGTTTTACAATCCAACCATAACCGAATACTCATTTAATTGAATATTTCTTGTTGAGCTCTTGCGAGGACGATGCCGGTGGTTAGTTAATTTGGAGAGGCGAGTTTAGCATCCACCTCCCTTCCTCTTCCCTCCCCCTATGAAGGGAGGGGGAAACAACAATTCAAAACTCCGCAGACTTATTCGAGGCAGAATTGATGTGCACGCCTTGAATAGCTTGGAAAGTTCAGCGCATATTTTCCACTTCTATGCAAAAGTTTCCTATCGAAGAACGACTCCGCAATTACAATCTCCAACAGGAAAGCACAAAACGACAGTAGTAGTGTTATGTTGGTGTTTTATTAATTTCGATATTCGGGTGCTATCGTAGATGTTTGATTATCACAGGTGTTTACTTACACAACAGAAGCAGCATCTCTGTCTTATATATGCTTTGCGCTAGGTATATTAGCGCACCCTTAGGGAATATTACTTTTGGATTGGTAAATGTGGTAAACGCTTGGCCAGACAACCACCTTGGCTTAGAGGTTTTTTCTTTACGTTGAAGCATGACGGTTAGATTAGTGCGAAACGAAAGAGAGGAAGGGTGGGGGGGGGGGGGGGGGGGGGGGGGGGGGGGNGGGGTATCAGGCTATCGGAATAAACTCCTCATCTCCATAGTGGAAGATGGTGAAATTCTAGGGGTTTTTTTTTTTTCATTTCATATGACTGAAACTATTCATCAATGATATACTTCGTTTCATCGGAAAAAAAAAACCTATGGTATACCTTCTGAAGGAAATTATGACAACGCTAGATTTTGTTAATATGTTTTTAATATAAGAAAGCAGAAATATAGCTTTATTTTAATATGAATAAATCGAAACAATTTAGCGCACCAACTTAGAGAAATGATATGAATAAGGCTCCGCCATGGAACCTTCTAATAAATTTTGATATTTATCACAGCAACGCAATAGATGAAGAAGGGGTATTATATCTAAACGTGCAAATATGGCTTCCATTCGACGATCGACTAGTATATCCCTCATTTATAGCAGACTAGAAAGGTAAATGGGCATACAATTAAGTTGGAAAACTATAAACGATCACCTAAAATGGTATAAGCGAGTCCTTTTTTTAAAAAAGGAGAAAGGAAGCCAAAGTATACACACTGATGAAAAAAATTAGAGATGAAAGAAGATGAATAATGAAACGAAGCCACAGCAAAAACTAAAAAAAAAAAAACGAATAATAAATCAAATAATTAAAGAAAGCGATTTCCTCCCTTTTATCGATAAACAAAAGAAAAGAATTCATCAAAAAATGAAATATTTTTGTTAGTTATTATATATTCGCATAAATTTAATCGTATTTTTCACAGGTTTTTTATAAATAATTCCACTAAGAATTTCTAATCATCATAGAAATGCTTCTCCTCTACTTTTTTTATTCACTTCCTTAAAACCTTTTAAATCTTTTGCGAGGAGAAGAGAGAGAAGAGGAAGGCATCCTTCAATTAGTTCTAAAGTCCGCACCGGCTATAACCTCTCTCTCTCTCTCTCAAAAAAAACAGCCATATATTAGATGCAATTGTTCATTTGGTAAATGCTACTATTTGCTTTGCAAACTATTTTTGATTGAAATTTTTTCATCAATAAAAATATGCAAAAGAAAAAATTTCATTCTCAAAGAAGTAATTTTTGAATGAAGCGTAAATTTTTCATAAAATCAACATATACTGGACCACAAGCAATAGCCAATAATACGAATAATGCAGAAGATGCACTTTTTTCCCCAATAAAATGCATCTTTACGACATTACCTGCTAAGATGCACTTCATTGAAAAGGAAAAAAAAGCAGTAATTTCCATTTGCAAAGATAATTTATGAGAGCATAATGAATTTGCATATATCATTAAATATTCACTAGTATTTCCATTTGAAATCTATTTGATACTTCAAAAACGATTTTACATCAAATAAATCCAACCAACGTTCGTATAGATATTTAGAATATAATTTAATTGCATAAAACAAATTAACTACGAAATTGAAAACTCAACCATCAAGTTATTCAGTAATTGGGAAAATGAAAAAAATTCCAATTAAAATAATGCAGAAAAAAAAGTGACAAAAAGCATTTAAAACAGTTAAAACTATATTCCTGTGGCACTCACGTATAGAAAATTAGCAATAGCAAATGCATAGTTCTGAGAGCACCTATTTTCTTCTATCTTTCTTGCTTTAGAAAAAAAAAAAAAAAATTTAAAAGCTGAAATAGAAATTGGATGCCAAATTAGAAGTGTTGGAAATATGCCGAATTCAAAATTGGAAGCATGCTAAACTTTCTAAAAGAAACGAACTGGACTCACCAACATAGAGATATCTTTATTTGAAATTCTATCGCTTATCGATATCACCAGTGATCTACCTCAATAAACCCTCTCTGTCATACAAATAATATATCGAAATCACCTACCATATGAAGAGTATATTAGAACAAGTACAAAACTTTGTCTTCATTCTCCCATTCGACGATTCACCAAAACCACTGTTGGTCTTTGATTGATCTATGACTTTCGTTGACCTATTACTATTACTTGATTTAGTATTTATTTTCTAATCTATTCAATCTTTTTGTTGATTGATTTATTGTCGATCTATATTGATTTATTGATTGATCGATTGATCTATTTGTTGATTATTCACTTCGAATATGTGCTCACAAAACAAAGCAATTATAATAAATAGCGAACCTCTAAATAAAACAATGAAAATATTCAATATGAAATGGCTAGCAATAATATCTTCCAGATAATGCGTACATATTTAAGTTATTGATCATTAAAAATATTTTCACATAATAATCGATTTAATGCGTGAAAATTCTTATAGATATTCCTTCAATTCCTATTTAAAATTTAAGAAAAAAACCCAATTTATTTAATCGTGTAATATTTACGCGAATAATCGTGCCGCTAATGTTATTGCATCAAGTTTTCTCTCTTTTTGCTCATCACTAGTATAGATGCAAACATAACAATCAGAAAGGAGACGCATCAACTGCGGATCGGTTTCCACTTCTGATGGAAGACGTCGTTCCTTCTCGACGAATGAACGAAGCTTCGAAACACCCGATTCGGTTAACCATTGAGCCATCTTCTCGCAATGTTTTACCTTCAACATCTCAACAATCAAGCAACGCAAAGCATTTTTAAATGCATTGGATCACTTTCATATTAATAAATTCCTACAGATGTCGTCTAAAAAGAAACAGCGAAAGGAGCACTAAGTATAGGCGGCGAAAGCAAAAGTTTTGGTGACGTGGCGCTAAGGAATCTGACATTTTCGAATCTATCGAAAACGAAATCCATACAATCTATACAAGTTTCTTAAATAATAGTATCACAAGAAACCACCCGATATTAGTGGATAATATATGGCTATGACCGACATATACAGATGTAGAGTTGCGCTTACCTCAGGTACATTATAGCCATCCGAAAGTCCCACTCGATCGGCCATCGAATCGAACATCAACCATTTATTCGCACTTATAGCACGTATAAAAGTCACATAGTGGGACATCTCAATGCATAGCACAGCCATCAACTGTAACTTTCGTTGAGCAATCGCTTGAGAACGACGCGATAGCGATGAGTTCATCTCTTTTGGTGAAGGATGACGAATCGATTGTGATCGATGATCGAAACCCATATGCGCTTTACCGTAACAACCACCACAGTATGTTACCTGTAATATAGGTGTAATACACTCGGAATTCACCTCATAAATAATCACTCATTTACGCAAATGTTTCTTTCAAAAACATTTCGAGAAGAGTACTTCAGTAGCCAAAACTTACCACATGATCAGACTTGTGCACTCAATAGGACAGACGAAACGATTAATTTTTGTAAACTATTCAAGCAAAAATCAATTTCAGTGTGCCTCCCCCCCCCCTCCTCCCCATACACAACACACACACACACACACACACACACACACATCTCTCTCTCCCTTCCGTATCTACTATTTGTGCACCAGAAAATACGACGATACATAAAATAGGATATGACCTCATTGCCGGATCGTCATTTTTGCACGCTAACTACCATGATACACCAAGAACTATACCAAATCCTTATTGTTTGCCTAATGACTATTCTTTAGGAAGCATAGAACAACACACTCCCTCGTTAAGTTCAAGCGAAAAACTTGAACGGCTGGCAATAGTTGATTTCTAAAATGCTGTTAAGTGAACATACCTCGCCAAGAAGAATCTCTTTTGTAAGAAAACATTCGGGACATATTAGGTCGGCAGCTTTCCCACATATCGTGCATGGTCTTTTAGCTGAAATTATATTCTTCAATCGATATCTAATTCATTCTGCAAAAAAAAAAAAGAAACATCCTGAATTCCATTGAGTTTTCATAGCCACATAATCAGTCAACCCTTGGGTCACTTAGACAATACCATTTAGGTTTTCAACCCACCAAAACCTATCCATTCATAACGCTATGCTCATCTAACACCCCTTTCTTTGTCAAAAAAAATTTTTTTCCTTGTCCAAGCAAGAATGACGAAATCTGCATGTCACCAAAAAATTGTAAAGTAACAGTTCTCCCTTACCTCCACTAATATTATACCTAGAAATCAGTTCCCGTAGATGCAGAAATATCCTTTTGCAAGTTGAAGACAAAGATTCGAAGAAAAAAACCGACTCTAACTACAGAAAAAAAAAGGTTAAACTTTTTTCGCTAAAAATGAAAAACAACGAATCTTTCCAGTAATCTACCATGAAATCTAACAGCCTTTAAAACTACGCTACGCTAGAAAATAAACAGGACGACCCTTATAAAACCTTTAAAAACGTAAATAAAATCATTAGAAAAAAAAGCGATTACTTACAATCAAAAACAAGATGAGTTATATCGAGCTCTTGTTGAGGAATGATTTTATCAAATACTTTCTGTTGTCCATAACGTGGCAATTGCAAGATCAATACCTTCGGATCCTGCAAAAAAAAGTTAGCATATTGTAAACTTAATAAATATAAAAGATACACTCAAATGAATTAATAAAAAAAAAGCGTATGTAAATCTCTTAACAAATTGATTTCCAATAAATAGCAAAGATTTGCTCTTCTGAATTTGCAAATCTTACTAGTAATTAACCTAAACAGATAACTAAGGTGCATTTACCGAATTTGAAACTGAAATCAAAAAAAAAAAACTGATGCAAATTTATAAAACGATTAGATTTATGAAGAAAAACAAAATGCGTTATAAATAAATAAATAAAATAAAATAAATGAAATAAAATAAAATAAACAAGTAAATAAATAAATAAATAAAATAAACGAATGAATAGATAAATAAATAAATAAATAAATAAAAAACAAGTAAACAAATAAATGAATAAATAAAGACGACAAAGAACATGCAAAAAAAAAAACAAACAAAACAATTAAAACAATAGGAAAATCGCAAAAGAGTAATATCGCTGAAGGAAATGAATTCTTCGATCTTATATGGCGATAAAAGACACTTAATTCTCTGTAAAAACATAATTTTCACAATTGTTAACTTATATTATCCCCAATTGATTTTTCAACCACTTTCAAGAATAAAAATTGCTCACCTTAGCAAATTGTATATTTGATGCAAAAAGTGATCGCTCAACGATCGATTGTACGGTGATCAGATGACGTTGTTCACCACTCCATAGATCTTCAGTTATCAATGGGCATATATAAACCGGATCGATGGTACCTTCCGTAACGTCCCTTCAAATATAAATGCCTCAGGCATTATTCCTCATATTTTTCACTTAGAAACAAATATATCGTTTTTACGAAAAAAACAAACAAATAAACAAATCAATGGTGAAAAATAGAGAACAATAACAAAAGCAATCACCATCATTAGCCTTTCACTCCGATCACTACGATAAAATGAAAGACATAAAAGAATGAATTGAATAAAGAAACGATATTTTAATTTAACGAATCAATTTCCATAAATCCTTTTTTTTCAGCTACAATTTCTTATAGAAACATCTCCTATTTACTAAATCAAACTTATACTATTAACAGCGGTCCAAATTCTCAACATTATTAAATACGCTTAGCTAATTTAATATAATAGTAAAAAAAGCCACAAAATTCTTGAAGCATTCCCTTACTTTTTTTTTGTTCTGCATTAAAATAACTCAATTTATTTTTCTATCATTTCAACTTACCCAGATAAGACCAAAAAAAAAAAATTAAAATTAAAATTAAGTTCTCATGAAGCAATTAAAAAGCCAAAAGAAAACTAAACAAAACAATATCGAATCTAAAGCGTTGTAAACAAATAATATTCAAATAACGATAATAGAAAATAGAAAAAAAAACACTCATTACCTGAGCAATAAAAATGGTTCAACTTTAAGTACTTTATCGAATAGCGCGATGAGCACTTCTTCAGGATCCTTCTCGTCGGATGTCAATCCTGGCATTTCCGGTAGTAATTGCTCAAGCAATTGACGCAATTTGTACACATGATCTGCTCGAACAAAATGAAACCTATAAATCATTACAGCAGTAAAAATACTGCAAAATTATTTCAAAAATATGTACGATTAAACCAACTTGATAAATGCATTGCTGTAGGAAGAAATAAGCTTACTTTTTAAAGAAAAGTTTGCAAACTTTTTTTTAGGTTGAATAAAACACAAACTTTTTTTTGAATTTGAATGATTTTAAATGTAGAATTTAAGTAAATTAAAATAAATTAACATAGAATTTAAAATCTAAAAAAGAGTTTAGAATTTAAAATGTAAAAAAAAAGTTTATAATGAATAAAACATAGAAAACGATGGCCGGAAGTTGCAAAGAGAAAAGAACCAGTGGAACGATGATTCCAACTAAACGATAAACAGAAAAGCTTTCTAGTGTCCACTAAAGCTTCTTCCCGTCGATCGCCATAGCTCTATTTGATCTTTTCCCACCTTTCTGTTTACTACAATTGAACAAACGATGCAGCTAGAGACAAGAACATGGCAGAAATGAGGAATTCACTTACTTTCTAAGTGGATAGACGATTTCAGTTGCAAGAATCCGAATCACCTCTTGGCGGCATGAATCTTCCAACGCTTCCCTTGGTTCCAATATGCTAAAAATGTGAAGCTTTCAAAGATAGGCCTTTCGGATTATGAGGGAGTTACGTATTGATAAACCTGTTCTAAGTCGCAAATACACCCCACACACCAGCTCTCTCGAATACTGCAGCTTACCTGGCCTAACCTCGGATGCTTAAAACACCTATATTAGGTTGCATTTACATTCACGTTATCCAGTCACTCACAATACTCATATCAACCTGTTGCTAGGTGAGACGAGATCAATATTCAACATCCGAGATATAACGTTTACCGATTCCATATCGCTTTCGCACCAACATGAAGCCAAGAGTTCGTAAGCCGATCCATTTTAAATTGAGGATCGTCCGGTTATACAAAAAAAAAAAAAGAAAAAAACCCAAGAAAAACTTTAGACACATATTGTTTTATAAGCATGAATAATGCATACAAGGAATGTAAGAAAAAAAAACAATTAGAGTAGAGACAAACCTATCAAAAGCAGTACTCTGTACGAACATCGCATATAATGTCGCGTCCAGGTAACAACTATTGCGAAAACCTTGAATCCCTTTCATTCGTCCTATGAGACTCTCGATATTACGTGCTGGTGGACATGCATTCAACTCGACGCCACCATCTAGACTGCCGAATTTAGTGCCACTCACTGAAATTTATTTCCATACTTTAATTAGCTTTCTTCCAACCTGTTAAATTTCAAAAACAGCTATTAGACTACGTGAAGTTACCAAACTATGGAACGGAAGCCGTTGAAGGGTTAGCAATTGTGAGTTATCCCGTTGCACCTCTCAATTCTCTCACAAGATGCTCCCATAGACATAATTTTCTAAACGAGTATAACAATATAAGAAAACTATGAGTGGAAAAATTACCACAGAGATCGGCACTTAAGCTGGGACTTTCGCTAACGATTGGTGTCGCAAAGCGATTGTCTTGACGGAGTGAAGATACCGGAACAACAGCGATCGGACCCGTTGCGCGATACACTGAACCAGATGGTGGCGATGTGACCGTTAAATTCACTTCCTCTGCACTGGGCCAATCTCGTGGTTTTGCACCTTCCTGAAGATTATTCGACGATAACATCGATCCGACTTCAAATACTATGAAATTTTTACTAGTCGCCTTTCGTTATAAAAAGTAGAATCACTTTCTTTTCCAAAGTATAATAACAAAACCATAAATAATGTCTTCAAATATATCAAAAGTTTATTTATTAGAAATTATGTAAATTATATAAGTCGTTTTATCGAACGAAATTTTAGCTCATGAACAGATCGAGATTACAGGTGATGCCTAATACATTTTGAGCAGGCATCTTCCTATCTGATCGGTAATGGTCATCAAAGAAAAATAAATACAACACATATACATAAATTGAGCTTCCCTTTAACACAATTTGCATATAGGTATACTAAAAAAACCTACAATTTCAACAGTCGCTGATTTGTCATTGCTGCATGTATTCTCATCGTGTACATATCCAATCGATTTAACAACACCAAAACGTCGTTCGTTACGGAAATCAACTTCAACACATGAACCTTAAAGTGTATCACCTTTAAAGTAAAGCATTCGGCAATAAATACCAATTAAAGAGCAAAGCATTTAGCAAAAACATCAAAATTACAACTTAATATGGAAAAGTCTAGGAAAAAACCGGAAATCTGGAGTTCCGACCCGGATTTTAATCCGGTTAAAGGAAGAATAAGACAATGAACGGTAGCAAAAAAAAGTAGCTTCAAATGATCATCACTAAAATCATGCAAATTCAAGTTGAATATTACTACTTAAAGCAAACATTTTAGCTAAGAGCCAGAAAAGTTTACCGACTGTGAACGGTGAGTGCGCAAAATCGTTCGTCTCGAATGAATCCAATTCGTTGGATTTCAATGTACTCTCATCATTCTGAGTGGTCGAATGTTGTGAGAGATTCTGTAAACGATTCGGCGGAACAATGCTAATCGACGAATCATTGTTGCGTTCGGTGGGTGATACGTGCATATCACTCTCTTTCATACACACCGAAAGTGGTAATAAACCAGCATGATTGAGTGCAGCACGAAATAGTTCTATTCCTTGGTAGCGTCCCGTACCACCACCGATCTCTTCATCCTTCAATTATACCAAATGTGACGCGATAGGTGAAATACAGCACACCTCTCAAATAGATAATGAAACGAAATATAATCAACAGAACAAAAGCTACGTGAATAAAAACGACTTTATTAATGACTGGTAAATTTCGCGCCTTACGAACACTAAATATACAAAATTGTACGAAAATATAATAAAACAATTTGAATAAAATATAATTTGAAATAAAAATAGACGAAAAAATACGATTACATTTTTTTTTCAGCTTGAACAATGAAAAAAAAATCAAATTTTGGAAAAAAAAATTCTACAAATAACAACGAATAGATAGATCGAAAAACGTAAGCACTATTATAGGTTTCGCTTCATATAGTACTCGAAAATGAGATAAAGATCTCAATCGCTTAAAAGGAAGAGAATGGAAAACGGTTTGAAAAAATTCGAAAAGTATACCTAATTCAAAGTGATATACTCAATAAAGAAGCAAAATTAGAAAATAGTACCTATAAATGCCATAAGGATGTATTAAAATAAGCAGAATAATGCCAATAAAAAACCTAAAAACCTACAAAATCGACGCCAACATAGATATTGCTATGTCCCTTCAAGCGACCGATCCACCTCACTGTACCGTGCCTTGGAACGCCAATCCGATCAAACCACACCACTCGATCACCGTTCGAGAGTGCGCAACAATGCGGCATACTGAAGCATAGCAACATAATATTCCCCTAAATACTAATACCCAAATATTAATACTCCCCCAAAA